>VUQG01004526.1:73031-85445 GCA_015106755.1 Etia nguti
TCATGCCAAAGCAATATATGACACGGTCTTCCTTCCTTCCTTCCTGCTTTAAAATCTATTGCCGTTATAATCTGATGAATGTGGTTCAGCTGTTGTGATTTTTTTTTTTCTTGCCACTTGTACGCAGTGGGCAAACCACTGAACAAATGGAAAGAAGCACTCTTTTCGTGAAAGAGTGCATGCGTATGTAGGGGTCGGATTTATGAATCCAAAAAACTGTGGGACTGCTGACATGGCAGATGGGAATATTTTCATTTGGTTGCAAGGAATTCCTCAGGGGTCTCAGGCACGGATGCAGGCTGAAGAATGTAGAGATGGGAAACATGACTAGGGAATCCATCAGTGTCCAAGAAAGGGCAAGCAGTGTTCCAGTTTCTTTTCATGTCTCTCAAGACTGGCTTGTCAATCACACTTGTGGTTTCAGCACTGCAGGGGTGTACGGATTCAGTGAGGATCGGGGCTGGTGGGCCGCCAAACACACGGCAAGCCAGCATCAACAACCTGATGGAAACGGTCAGATATGCATGTCTCAACAGACTGTAGCTGAGATTGGAGAGAGTAAGAACAAGGAAAAATAAACAAATCAAAAAAATCTTAACTATGTGAATTGTGCTATTTACTAAAGGCACCGGAAATTTGTATCAGTGGTCAAAAAGTTTGACACATTTGGTGTGAGGGACAGCAGGATTGTGGGTGGAGGAAGAGAGCGAGGGCTGAGTAAGACATAAGAGTAAACAGGAAGAACAAACAGCCTATCAAAGTATAAACTAATAATCTGACGCAAAAGAAAACTACTGTTCACAAAGCCAAGTGTGCACAATTAAAACCAAGGCAGAGAAATTTGGGCCAAATCTGAACCAGCTGCTCAAGTGGACCCCAGATGTAAGAGAGAGACATGCAAACACAAACACACGCACCTTCTATTCTAGTTTTGCACAGGATGATTGTGAGACCATTTCATTTGTCAGCCTGGGGAAGCGGTCCTCTGTGTCTTTGAGATACTTTTCTGGGAAATTTTACCAACATGGGTTTTTATACACGGTTATGTGTCTGGATTTGCTGCCATTAATCTGTCTCCATTTTTTTTTTTTTGTCTTTCTTTCTCTGGGTGCACTGAGTCCACTCCATCCCTTTGGACCATCTTTCTTCCTCTATATTCCCCCTCTACTACAAACATCCGGCCATCAGTCATCGCCCCTGTGTGTTTAGTCATCGATCATCCTTCCAGTCATGCTACATTCCCGTCTTTTAACTAGAACCAGTGCAAAAACAGACTTAGGCAGCATACTGAAACTCAGTCAGTCTTGCTGCTGCTGTGCTGTCACTGATTCATATCCACTGCACACATTGTCAATACAGGAGACTAGAGGAGAGAGTATAGTGAGGAAAAAGAAGGATAAAGGTGAAGAAGAGGAGAGTAACCACAACAAGACGACTGATGGGTGTGCACAAAAAGATTTCCCAACTCTTTACTCTCCCTTCCTGTCTTTTGCCTGCCACTTGGTTGAACAAGTTGGGCTGTTGGGCGACAAGAGATAATTCCCACATTGTGTGTAGACGACAAACACGCACTTGTAGCTTAAATTTCTCTTTTTACAGGAACACAAGCATTAGTCTTGCAGACGTCAGAGGCAGCGATTTCTTTGGCTAGCTACGATCCAGAATTATAGACAGATAAACATCGGAAGACTGACTGCGTCGACAGTCTTGTGGAACAGGCTCTTAGGTTTCGATGCGAGTCCCCTCAACAGGATGTAAACAGCGAAGACTAGCCTTTAAATTTTATGGAAGTTGTTAAGTGGTTTATCCTGACTTAAAAAATGTTTTCAAGTTGAGGAAAAAAAAAAAAACATGTACGGGTCTTTCAACTGCAGTGTGTAAAAAAAATGCAAAACTGTGTATAAAACCTCCAGGGCACACAGAAAGCCACCATGAAGTTATTATGTTTCAAGTAGCAAAATGTTGATTTGAAGTGTGAGAAACCACTGACCCTTTTGCCCTGCAGAAAATCACCTTGTCATGTCACATTGTGGTACCAGACTCAGTCTTTAATGCGCGGTAACATGCGGCAGTGTGTTTGTACAGCTACGTGCGTCTGTCCATACATATACAGTGCCCCAAGGTTTCATGTGCGGCTTTCTGTACAAAAAGTCTGGAAACCACAAACGCATTCCAGAAACTACACATCAGCGTGAAGCTGGCTTCCCCCTTATGTGATTTAATGACTTCCTGCATGGTGAACTCTCTTCAAACATGGCTTCCAGTTAAACCAAAAGTCAGTCTGCATGTTTGGCTAACAACCCCCCCAAAATAACTACCATAACACATAAAACTAGCAAGCTGTGTTTTGAATCTGGAAGAGTCTAAAAAATACACCTCAAGTGAGGCAAAATATGTGTTTAAACTGCGGGGGACGCCGAAGGATAGACAAATGTTTCTTGCTGGGAAAACGACTTGTAATACCAACATGAAGAAAGAAACCCAGGAACAACACGACGGCAATTTACTTAATAGTTTTGATTTGAGTTTCAACAGGCCTTGGCAGCATTTGCACAAACTCCCCGACCAAATGCTGATCTTAGTGGGACTGAATGATTACACAGAGAGGTTAGTCACAATAAACCATGACACAGCATGAAAGCTGCAAGAAGTTCTGATTTGTGCCACATTTTTCACTCTTCTTACTCACGACAGGAATTTAATCTCTTGTGACCCTCGACTCCCATGAGACCAGCACATCTGCCACAAATCGGACTTTGTAGAAAGGATGTTTTCAAATGAGTTATGCTATCCTTGCTGACGCTGTTGATCGTCAACTCTTTAAATCAACTGCCTATTAGACTTCGTCGCTCTATAAATGCAAAACTGAAACCTTAAAGTGGCGCTTTATAGTCATCACGATTAAATGAGAATCTGCTAAAGCTCTCCCATGAATTACGACTTGCTCAATCACAGCTGCCCAGGCTCTGATCTGGATAATTACTCTCTGGACCAAAATAAAATGCGTCGCAGTCATTATGAAACTATGACTTTGATTGGCATTATTTTCCAAAGACAAAGAATGAATAATTACACTTTGGGATTCTGGCTTACAGAAAAAGCTTGTTTGACTGTCACGTCCACTGCACTGGAATTAAGATACAGCTGAATCAGTGTGGGCGTTACAATAGTTAGTTCCTGTGTTTCTCTGCTTTTTCTCTGCTTCAGGATTAGAGTTCAGTTTGTAACTCAGTCAAATTTGTGTTTGAGATGAGAGACAGGAGGGCGTTTAGAAGATGAAAGATGTCAAGCGAAGTAAGCTGGACGAGGAAGAGATCTTAATTTGATCTTTTCTTTCTCCTGCGTTGTACTGTATGTTAAATACAGTAATGAAGTATAGTATCATGATATTTCGTGTGGCAATATTGTATCGGTACAGGGACACCAAATATCGATATTTTATTAAATAAATTTAAAAAACTCTGGGAATACTACAAAGAAGAGGGCTCATCTCGTGCACCACCATGCTATGTTAGCCGAGCAAACTTACGTTAAATCGTCTCAATTGAAAAACCATCCATTACGGACATGCTGGGCTTGACAGTATCTTATCTTATCTTATAGAACACATAACTGACAAAGTTTAAAATTGAGGACGTAATTTGCTGCTGAAAAAAGGTGATAATAGCAATACTTTTATATCGTGGGTGAAGTATTGTAATAACATCACATCTTGGGGTGTCACCTGTAACGTTTAGTGTGTTCGAGCTAAAATTAGCACCCTTGCACCTGCTTGATTTGAATTGCGAATATTCAGGACTGCACTGCGGTTAAAGTATCCTCCTGTACAACATCCATTATGACCTTGCCAACTATGGAGACGCCTCTTAAAATTGTTAAAAATTAAAAAGCCACTGCATTGTGAATTGGTTTAAAGAAAATGTTTTCAGTGGGACATAGAAGTACTCTGACCCGAGGCTCGTAAGTCCTTTAAACTGCAGTTTGTCAAAGCCACTTGTGTAATTCTTCATCTCTCACACTACAGAAAGGCAAATTGTATTGAGCTTCTCAGGGTATGAGGCTGATAGTGTGTGAGCTTTAACAGGGTCTGTAGGCTATCCAGTTGATTTAATCAGAGTGTGTTTACTGATAATCCTATTTCATATAGGTCCCCAGCAGCACGTGCGCTCCGTGGATTCACTGGATGTGTCCACGTGACGGGCCTATGTTCTCATGAACATGCCCAACTTCTGTGTGCTTGGCACGGTGGCAGAAAGAGGAATATGAGATGATGTGATTTGCCAACATGCTGGCCGGGAGGCAGACACGCATGTGTGACACAAATGCAAATCCGATAAGAAGAATGAAAACCACAAGGTACAGAAGCCATTCAAGTGCCTATCATTATCGCTACTGATTTCCATCCTTCTATGCTCTTTTGAAATAAAGAATCGGATCCTGCACATTTGCAAACATCGAGTCTCGTGTAAGAGCAAAACAGAGCGGGAATACCAGATTTGTGAGCAGAGCAGCAGCTGCGATCTGTGCACAGTATGTTTCCAAGCAAACAAACAGCGTTGCTGCATGAGCAGAAACGCTGTTCATAAGTCGATGGATGTCAACAACTCTTTTCCTAAAACAAAAACAGGAACAGTATTACTGGCTACGACATTTCTGAACACAGCAAACATCTGCAGGTGGCAAATGGGGCCGTCGCCTTTTTCACATCATATGCGATGCCATATTTCTTTAATTTATGACAGCAGTGTGCTCTTTTTATCTGGAGTCACGTAAGGGCATCTATTCAAGGCACACATGCAAAACAACTGAGGCGGGGCTGCCCTCTTTGTTCACCTGATGTCTTTCTATGCAGTAAAAAGAGCACTTCATATCACTCTGTCAGAGGGTTAGACAATACATCGATACCACGCTGCCACAAAAACACCCAACAACTGCACTCCTCTTAAGTTGTAACCACAGTTTGTGAAGCTTCTGACAAGACCGGCCTGCTTTCTGCAGTTCACTGCTGAAGCTACCTATACAAACCCAGGTGGAACTAAAATATTAATGTAAACTCACAGGGGTTACGAGATATTTTTATGGCCCTGGCCAGTCTGCATGTTTTTTTTTCTGTTAACACTTGCAGGTTAAAATAGTTTAATAGGTCAATATACAGTTAAGTGATTTCTTTCCGGTGAGGGTTTCCTGATCTAATCACTAACATCATTAGGAGTTTATCGCCATGGCACCGTCTGCTTCATCCTCAACCTGCTGTGGTCTAACAGAGAATGGTCCAAAAAAGAAAACTATCCAGTGAGCGGCAGTTCTCTAGGCAAAAAGGCCTCGCTGAGGTCAGAGGTCAGAAGTCAGAAGAGAGCTGAAGGAATGCTTCCAGCTGATAGGAAGGCAGGAATAACTTAAATAACCAGATGCAGAAGAACATCTCTGAATGCACAACATGTTGTACTTAAACACTACAGCTTACCTGAATATTGTTGCTGACCATCCATTAATGACTGCAGTGTACTCATCTCCTGATGGCTGCATGTCTCTAGAGTTACAAATGCTGATTTTTGGAGCCAGTGTATTAATAAAGTATCACAAGAAGAAGGAATAGTATTTATTGCTGTCCTGATATTCCTTCACCCCTTTATCACTGTGGCAAAGATAACAAAAACTGAAGCAGATTTAGCAGTTTGTAATATTATTTGCATTTGACTCCATTGCCCAATTTAAATAGTGCTTTAGCTTTAACGTCTGCTCACAGATTAGTAACAGAGGATATTAAAAATACATAAAGTCCAGCATTAGTAAACTGCATGACCTTCCTATACCCTGTAAAAGAAAAACTACCATCTTGAAGGGAAAATCCCTTTTATTATAGCTCAAATCCAAGAGATTTGGTTGCAAAAACTGCTGGAAAAGAAAAACGACAGAATTAATAAGTCGAGCAACTTTGTGACTTTATCTTGAAAAACAGCATTTATTTAGATTTTAATATGAATGGAGAGTATGTGTATAATAGGATAGTGATTCCAGGCCAGCCAGGCTGTTTCCTTTCTGCCTGTGCTCATCTCCCATGTACACGGATGCATTAGAGAAAGTGTTTGGGAACGAACGTCTAGACATTAGCTACTTAATGCAAGCGGTCTGGAGCCTTTTTAAACATTTTGCCAAAAACTGAAAGTTGTAAAGAGGCTTTATTTCTGAAGGTTCAAACGGTCACGGTGACTCTCAAAGATGTTTTTCTCCAAAATAGGTTACAAGCAGTTAGACGGGGTCATTTTGGGCATAGAACTAAAAGCAGGTACAAGCCTGTGACATTTTCCAGACAACATCACATCTGCACATGTGCAGTTTATCAGTGAGAACCTACTCTGGCAACATGTAATCTTATTCAGCACTTTAATGCATTTTCTCATCCAGTCTGAAATCATCTGGTGTGTTAGTCACCATGTGATGTTCACCTCTGCAAATAATGCAACTGTGCTCTTTCTGCTGGCACACCTGCCCGCTGGCACACTCTTCAAACAACTACTGAGTACCTTCCCATTGATGGGGACAGATATGAATCTCCCCTGCCATCAGGCATGATACCGAGATGAGAAGGGTATTGTCTACACCTGCCAATGCCTACTGGTCACTCTTGGCAACGGCAGAGCTATTTTCCCGCCTCTGACTAGCAAAGACTGCATGATGTATATTTACACATTTCACAGGCTCTTAACAATAAGCACCCAGTATCTCAAATAGACAGCAAAGTCAAGATGTGTCAAAAAAACAAGAGAGAGAAAGAGGATTAGAGGTAATGGTGACGCAGGTAGGGAATAAAAATCCAGACAGTTAAAGAAACCAGGGCACCAGACAGACAACTAGAGCATCAAAAAGCACTTTAATCTGCCAATAAATGGAGACATGCTTTTAAAAAATTGTAGGAAATCACACATAAGAGCAGCTAAAAGCCTCTTTTTGTACAGACACATCAAATCTTTTATCAAATCCACTTCACCATTAGGTTATATAAACCTGAGATATTTTTGAACTTCCACAATTTTA
Source organism: Etia nguti (assembly GCA_015106755.1). Taxonomy (NCBI): domain Eukaryota; kingdom Metazoa; phylum Chordata; class Actinopteri; order Cichliformes; family Cichlidae; genus Etia; species Etia nguti. The sequence goes on from VUQG01004526.1 coordinate 80,067, forward strand.
CAATTTATTATCATGTGGGCTCTCTCTATACAGATTTACAGTAACATTCATTTCTGAATAAGAGTCCTCCACCTCTAAACGGCCAGACGTTTAATAACGTAATGGCCATGGAGCTTAAAGCAAACATTCACACCCTTATTCTCAGACTATGGGGTTTTCATGTTGTCTCAAAAACACACTTTTTTACTACCCATGTCAACTCTGAAACACTCAAAAACTGCAGATACTGTAATATCAACTTAACCAACTATAGAGCAGAAATAACACTGTTTAAAGCTTTCACATGTACATAAAAAAAACAAGGGTATTCGTGTCTGACTTTGTGATTTTGGTGCCTTTTAGATCATTTTTTTATTGCAACTATCAGAAAAATAATATAACTCAGTGTGCAATTAATTTAAATTAACAGATCCACAGAGTGTGTGGATGCACTTTGTTCACCAATCACAATGATTGCAAGTGTTAACTGATGAAACTCAACCCTCTCATCTCAATGTCGGCTCTTGTGGATCCAAAATACCAGGATGTCAGTGACTGCAACATTTAAACTCAAGGATCTGAAAGAATACACCACCACGTGCAAGACCACGAGAAGCCATCACCAAAATTAAGTTCTGAACATGCAACACTGCTGCTGAAATATGGTTAAGAATGTGTGTAACAGCTGTTACACTGGGACATGACATGCAGCTACCTGAAAGCTGAAGAGAGTATTTAAATATGGGGTAAACTGGCACGCGGGTTTGGCAAAAGTGTGCACAGATACGCAGGTGTGGAGTGTAGCACAATCCCTCCAGTCTTATGGGAAAAAATATTTTCATATACATGGACCCTAGTTTTGTTCTAAACATTATACACTGAGCAGTTTTGACAAGGTTTCGGTTTTTCCCTGCCCTAAAAATAAATTGCGCTTCGTGTAATAAAATATAAAATTGTTTTGGTCTGTGCGACACATTTGCAAAAAGAACATCTCGATCTGCTGTGTCCACTTTTCAAATGCCATTGACTCCCTCTCTCAACCTGTCTGGACAGCTTGATGCTGAGTATACGGTGTGGGTGGGATAAAAGTCAAACCGAGGGAGGCAGACAGGTGCAGTTGCTTCTGAGCACACGATGGCCTAAAACATCCATTGCTGTAGTCAACAAACACTATTCCACATTCAGTATTCTCCTTGTGATTTGTAGTTTACAAATGACACAGACAGACCTCCTGTGAGCTTAATATTATTCCTAAGTGCGCACTGACAATGGATTTAGGCATCCAACAATCATTCCACTGTAATAAACTCAAGTACACCACTAATTTTTGTTGTGTTTTTTTTTTTTTTTTACTTTTACACACTTCTTTGATAGCAAAAATTCTCTGTCACTAAAAATCAAAATGACGATGACGTCTTTCACGGTGCCCACTCGCCTCGTCCATTCTTAAATTTTCCGTCCTCCTTTCTCCCAGCTCTCAGTTGTCTGGCTTACAGCAGCTGTTGCTAGGCAACAGCTAACACCCACCCATTTGAATATTAACACTTACATCACATCAACACAGTCAGAACAGTAAAATAAAGGGCTAAATGTATGTTATAAAAAGATCGAGTTATGCATCCTTTTTACGACTGAATGTGTAAAACAAGCGCCGATTTACCGTCATTTTGGCTGTTTCGAAACATTTATGTTTATGTCACGTGGTTTTAGCAACTGAACAAATCAAATGAAAACCACAAGCAGAAGATGATGCTTATCAGCTGTAGCAGGTTCCAAACTGTCCACTCACCAGGAATTGTTCATCTCTAAGCTTATCACCTTCTTTTTTTTTTAACACCGGCATGTTTTTCTGAATGTTCTACCCTGTGATACAATGACAACAAACACTTGGCAGTGGAGCTTTTGAACACCCGAGTCACATTTAGATCTTTTTCTATTCTTTTTCTGTGCCATGTTCTCTGACTCAGAGATAATCAATCTGTTGCAGTGACACTGAAAACCTGTGCACGCCTACTTTTTTCTCTACAATCAACCAATAAAAGAATCAGTGGTGGCGCTGGTATTAGGAACACTGAAACGATGGCAAACAAACATGTAACAGGGCCGTGGCTCCAGGAAGGCTGATTTAAACCACTCACTGCCACCAACTATAGGCAGATATACACGCCACACATGCTTTGTTGAAGAATGAATTAACAGAGCAGGTGAATAGGAGGCAGGGCACTGGTGATGAGTTCAGTATACAGACAGAGGTTGAACAAAAATATGTGTGTTATAGATACACCGGCACGAATACCTTTCCAAATTCTTTCAGGCTCACTCAGTGATGCTTACACAGAGACAGCACTGGCACAAGTTAAGACCTGCAGCGAGAGGGTGTGTGCGAGCTGTTTTAGCCCTGTGTGTGGGAAGACAGACAGGATTGCTCTGTTTCTACAGAATGACAGAACAAGGAGGGGGAGAAAGACAGCTGGATCACAACATGCTTCAATATAATGGAAATTTCTGCAGTGACTATCTTTAATTGGCTGGCTTAGTCATGCAACTCTGACCTGTCACTTTATTTTTCAAATAAATCATACCAGTCTTTAGGATTAAGTTATGACACACTCAGTGAAACACAAGCACACGTACATTGTTTTCATTCAAAACTTCTTACAGCAACAGTCTCACCCTTGATGGTCAACAGTGTCCTCAAGATGAGTGTCTCTCCCTCTCACTGTCACTCGGGTCACCCTCACTTTCACTGTTAGTTTTGTCACATGAATTTGCCCTTTGGGCACTGCTGCCCTTATCCAGTAGTTCTTTCAGTATCTATATGTTGCATCATTGTTATATAAAACTGCGCTCCACATGTCACTTAACTAATCGTGCTGACTACAGCTGAAATAATCCTGATGAATGGATAATGAGAACAGGGACATGAAAGTGAAGGCATCCTATGGTCCAAACAGCACTGACAAAATAATGATCCCCATCTTCTTTATCACAATTACAGTAATACACATGACGTGCGTCCTATGATCTAAGGACGCACGTCAGCAGGACTGGAACTCGTCGAGTGAACCGGGAGAGAAAAGGGGAAGTTTCTGAGTCTGTTCTGCTTCTCTTTCTCTTCCTGGCATTCTCTCTCAGCCATCCATTATCCATAAATCAACGTGAGATTTATGGAGCCAACTGGATGTCCGTCTCCCCTCGCCCTCTTTCTTACATTTCCCTGCCTGCCTTCTCATTTGATTTACTATCTGTTATTCTGAGGACATATCCAACAGTGAACAAACCGGATGAGCTGACTGCGAGAGGGAGACACAGGGGAAGAGCAAGAGGGAAGCAACAAAATGACAAACACAGAGAACTGCAACTAAACACGCAACCAATGCTGACATGCAGATACAGAGGGCATGACTTAATAACCGATTCATTGCATTTTTTATTTCTCTACAAACTAAATAATTCATAATTTGGTCCTTTAAGTTGAAAACACTAAGTAGAAGGCATGTCCATATATCTGCAACGCCTCTAACTGGCATATTTAACAGGGGGTTCCTGGCCTACATGTTGCTTGCTTTCTTTTATTCTTCCCCACTGGCCTGTACAGGAGTGCAGCCAGATTGGCACGTGGACCTAGTGAGGCTACAAACCTCCAGCGGATAGGCACAGCTGGCTTTGTGCCCAGGATACAAACTCCCTTCTTGCAGAGAGCGTGTACTCGACTCCCTGCTGCTACTTTGCAAGCCAGGGCCACTATTGTTGGTGCTGCTGCAGCTGCTGCAAGGGTCTCTCCTCTCCACTGTGCAAACTGACACACATTAGAGGACTGCGTGCCCTTCTGTATGACTAAAGAAAAGACTGCACCCAAACTGTACTTCAGTGATCCCCTTATACCTTCAAAATGTATGTATGTATGTATGCACATTGTAAGAGGGTTAAGAGAATGATTTGATCACTAGAAAACCACTTGTAATTTTACATCCCGGCAATATGGATCTTCATTGTGCGTGGCAGTGGGTGTCCCTCCTCTCCTCATTTGCACTGAGCTGATTCACAGCCCACGTTAAAAAAAATAAAAAATTAAAAAATAAATCACACCATTACACATCCAGCTGGTGTATCACAAAGCTGCCATATGAAAATTACAATCAGTGAATAAAAATGCAATAAAGACAAATATGGATAGAGAATCGTCACCCGGCTCTTTCAACATCCTTTCATTTTACCCTGTTGATATCACCCTTACATTCCGCATGGGCGAAGCGTGCTATCCCCCGTTCAGAAAAAAAGAAATCCCGTAGCCTAAAAGAAGGTGTGCCATTTTTTGCGCAAAGCTACTATGTGCCCGAGAGGAGCAGCCTTACCTGAATCGGGGCGAATCCTTTATACATTCTTCAAAGTCAACAGTCATTTTTGCGTTTTCTCGTTAATTCCCACGTCAGTCTGCCAATGTCATTGCCCCCAGCGGGATGTAGCTTGAACCGTGTGGATGATGACTGGTATCCCCTTGACGTGCAGCAGTCTGTCGCCCCTCTCCTGGTGGCACGGTGACACAAAATGCGAGCCGAGTGCGCGGCACGCAGATTACTACTACACTACTGCCGCTGCTGCCCAGACAGGCGGGAGGCGTAGCTGCACCGTGAGCACCGGAGAAGGAGAGAAGAGCGCCAACCAGACACAAGCTGCCGTAACAACCCAGGAGGAGCACAAGGAATCATGGGAGATAGATAGATAGATAGATAGATAGATAGATAGATAGATAGATAGATAGATAGATAGATAGATAGATAGATAGATAGATAGATAGATAGATAAGCAAAAATTCCCACAAACACAGTCTGAAGACTGGAAGCTGTTATAGCTCGAAAGGGGATCAGTTTAGAAAGCAATGTTTTAATACCATACAAAATCTTAGGTATCTTAAAGACCTTATAGTTACATTTTATCCTAACAGAGCACTTTGCTTTCAAACTGCATGCTTATTTGTGGTTCTAGCAGTTTTTAAAAGTAGAATGGGAGGCAGAGCCTTCAGCTTCCAATCCCCTCTCCTGTGGATTCTCCCAGTTGGGATTCAGGAGACAGGCACCCTCTCTAATTTTAAGATTAGTCTTAAAACTTTTCTTTTTTGATTAAGTTTTTAGCTAGGACTGTATCAGGTGAACCCTGAACATTGCATATGCTGCAATAGACTGTAGCAGCTGGTGGGGGCTTTTCATGATGTTTTGAAAGTTTTTTCTTCACTCACATCTTTTTACTCTGTGTATTTATACATCAGTTTGTATTTGATCATTAAAAAGTGTCTCTCTTATCATATCTCTCTCTCTCTCTCTTTCTCTCTCTCTCTCTCTCTCTCTCTCTCTCTCTCTCTTTTTTTTTTATATGTAATCTCTTTCGCACAAGTTTTCATGA
>VUQG01004526.1:85465-108733 GCA_015106755.1 Etia nguti
TCTCTTCTCATCTCTCTCTCTCTCTCTCTCTCTCTCTCTCTCTCTCTCTCTCTCTCTCTCTCTCTCTCTCTCTCTCTCTCTCTCTCTCTCTCTGCTCTTAGGCTGGTTGTTGGTTCTCCAGGAGGTTTCTTCCTGTTAAAAGGGAGTTTTTCCTTTCCACATGCCCATGATTGTTGGGGTTTGTCTATATTATTGTAGAGTCTTTACTTTACAGCACAAATCACCTTGAGGCAACTGTTGTTGTGAATTGACACTATATAAATAAAACTGAATTGAACTGAATTAAAAGCTACTGTGGGTGTCATGTGTAGGTGGTTCCGTACTTTTGTCTATATAGTGTTTGTAAACACAAAAACTGGCTTATGTAAAATGCAAACTTTTTCATGAAGCATGTATTAATGTGATATTTCACTCATGATTAACATCAGCTTAAACATCATCTATGTGGAAAATGTGTAGGTATATGTATTCTCTGGGGGCACAGAGAATACAGACTTAAAGAAAATAGCAACAGTGGTTTCTATACATATGAGCCTTTGAATGAGCTTAAATTTACTATTAACCTTATCGTAAATGTTGATTGGATACCTACAAATCACCTACAAAAGTAGGCTACTTAAAAAAATAATATTGTGGATTTGATATAACTATAGCCAACCTATCTTAAACATTAATTTATTTATTTTTTCTCCCTTGACTCGTCTGCTTATCCCTCCGCCCCTGAACCGCCTGCTCTTGTTAGCGGTACTTTAACTATTGCTGCCGATCAATCCTAAACGTGTATATAGTATCTGGCTTCAATGACTGGGAGCAAGGAGGCGCTGAGGCTGGAGCGACGTAATCAAAATGCGACGTACTACAATGTGGAGGAAGCCAAACATCCAGAAATGTTGTGTAGTAACGTGCACTGAACATAGGTGTCACAGCTTTGATAGCGTCATACAGTTGACTGCACGTGCCGTCTCACTGCTAGTTATCACGAGGTGCTTGTAACAGCTCTTTTATCGTGTCAGCACTGTACTACAGCCTCGTGACACAGTAACCTGCGCTCTCATTATGTCAACAGAAGAATTCTAACAGCTGTTGTCTCCGATGTACTTCCGGACTACAACTTTAGAGGGTTCTCGGTGGTACTTGGAGGTGAGGGGTCGTGTCTGGCTAGCACAGGAACGTTTCACCAGAGGTTATTTAGTTCAGACTGCAGGGACATCGGTCACAGCTGGACCCATGAAATGATTCTGCATTGTAGTTTTTCCACTCTTGTAAACGAGGAACATGCACAGTGACATTTCGAGTCAACATGCACAACCGGGCTCGTTACCTCATATTTTTTCAGTACATCGGAACAAAATACCGGTAGGTTACAGGGCACACTGAGATGTTCTATTTTATTATTATTATTTTTGAATATACTACTACTGTTATCATTATTGCAGTGGAGCAGTGAAAGTCCCTCCACATCAGCTGGGGAAGAAAGGGGTCCAGGACCACTTGGAGGTATGTTTTAACTCACTCAAAGCTAATCAGGAGACAGGTTGCCTTTGAGCTGCTAGTATTAAATGCAGTTGGGCTTAAAAAGCTGTGTCATGATTTTATGAGTCTGCTTAGCTTAGTAATTTATTATAGGCCTTAAATCCTCTAGGTTTCTGATCCACTCATCAAAAGTAGCGTCATATGGTGTAATGCATAAGCATTTCATGCATTTTATGTCGATGTCTTTTGGAAATCTTAAAAGTGAGAATGATCAGACTGCTGTCTGATGATTAAAGGCAGTTTCAATAAATGATGCAAAGGCAGTAAGGATCCACATGAGAAACTGGGGCTAATGTTGAGGGCCACGCCAGTAAGCTTATAAAGAAATGCAATTAACCCTCTGAGGTCTAAGTCATGGACTAGTTCTTTTTTACTCTACCTGAGCAGTCAAAGCACTTTATACAACACACCTCATTCACCCTTTCACACCCTTTCTATCTAACATTTACACTCCGATGGATACATCAAAGAGCAACTTAGGGTTAGTATCTTGCACAAGGTAAGGCAATTGGTAGATTGGCAGATGACCTGCTCTACCTCCTGAGCTACATCCACCCCTAGGGATCATATGCGCAAACCCTAACCCCACCCCACACTTTGGAAGAGCAGCACAAACCTTTGCCAGCAAATGGTGTTTTGCAATATCAACTTAAAACAAATTCCTGAATCCCAAATATCTTTAGAGATGATCTAAAATATAACATTAAATGTGATTTAGAACATTTTTGCTTTTGTGTGTATTATTTTTCATAGTTATCACATCATAAAATATCTAAATAGCTTCTGTGTTATTTATAGTAAGATGTGTTCACAACAGAGGCACGGTTAATTTGTTGGCTTCAATCTGTTTTTGTGGTGTAGGACTTATATGCATCAAACTGTCAATAAAATCCACATAACTGCACTGTTAGGAATAAAAACTGGCATACAGTTTGAAGTCCGTACTTTCTGCTCTTTCCAAACATGGACTAAGCGAGGCTGCCTCGTGCTTCTAGGTCGTCAAAAATCGGTCATTTGTTTTGGGCGTGCCGACACGTCCACTGACTCCAGAGGGTGAATAATGAAGTTCAGCTTATTGGTGTGGCCCTCCACGCCTGGGTTGAGCACTACAGTCGCCATACTTATGATATGACACATAAACAAGGTTCCTGCTTCACATCCAGCTGCTTCGTGGATTGCTGCATGTCTTTCTTGATCACTGTCTGTTCCTTGTTTTCCTATCAGCTCTCTACTGTCTACTGTTTCTAATAAAGGCATAAAAATCCCAAAAATAAGCACAGAGAGAAGGAAACACAGATTACAGTGCAAAAAAAGATCACAGTTTTTCTTGTCGCATCATGCCTCTGTTCACAGCTCTGTTTGATAACTATTTGAGGCACACAAGGCTGTGAGTGGCTTCAGAAGTTTGAAAGTGAGATTTAAAAGAAAGTTATTTGTTTTCCAGGCTATCAACCCAAAGCTATTTATATCTAAAAAGTTCTTTTTGTCTTTGCGTAGGATGCGATCCAGCGACTGAGGCCAGTCAACCCTGTATCCCTGTCAGTCTCCAGCAGGACGGACACGGGTGTTCACGCCCTCTCTAACTCTGCACACTTTGACCTGCAACGCAAGAATGACAAGCTGCCGTTCACTGAAGATATTCTTGTTCAGGCGCTCAATTTCCACCTCGGGACAGAACAAATCAGGTGAGTAAAGGGTCTCGAAAATCTTGGTGAGTGCATGAGTACTTTTATGACTTTGTAAGTGTTCTGCTGGTAAGCTCTGTCTCTGAGTTATGTAATTAAGCCACTTACAGTGAATAAAAACACATTTCTCTGTCTCTGAGATCAGTGAATACAGTTTACTCAGCTGGTGAAGCTGCTGCCTTGTGTTTTTTTCTCTGATAGATGGTGTTGCCATCTTGTAACAACTGACCTGTCAAGCAGCTTGAAACACAGTGTGCAAGTGCCAATGTGTTCTCTGTTGTTGCCAATAGGTGGTCAAACCAAGCATGATTTTTATTCATTTACTGTACTGTGCTTTTAATAAATAGAAGCCATTCCTGGCATTATTTTCACCTGATGAAAATTGCAAAGTTTTCAAAAGCTATTATGAATTTTTATAATCAGCACAATTTAACCTGAATGACTGCTCCATGTGCAGACATACATTCACTGGTTATTTCGATAAGTACACCTTGCTAGTACCAGGTTTAGAGTCCCTTTTGCCTTCAGAACTGCTTTAATTCTTCAAGCATAGATTCAACAAGGTGCTGGAAACATTTTGGTCCATATTGATATGTAAGCATCACACAGTTGTTGCAGAGTTTATCAGCTGCACATCCATGATGAGGGTTTCTGAGTCCATCACATCCCAAAGGTGCTCTACTGGATTGAGATCTGGGGACTGTGGGGCCTATTTGAGTACAGTGAACCCATTGCCATGCTCAAGAAAAACCAGTTTGAGATTATTTGAGGTTTATGTCATCAGAAGAAGAGTACACTGTGGTCATGAAAGCATGAAAGCAACAATACTCAGGTAGGCTGTGGTGTTTAAATGACGCCCAGATGGTATTAAGTCTGTCAAAAATGTTCCCCACACCATTACACCACCATAGATGGATCCATTCTTTCATGTTGTTTCCGGCTAATTCTGACCCTACCATCAGAATCAAAGCAGAAATCAGACCAGGCAATGTTCTTTCAGTCACCTGTTGTCCAGTTTTAAGGAGGCTGTATGAGTTGTACCCTCAGTTTCCTGTTTTTAGATCAGAGGAGTAAGACCTGGTGTGGTCTTCTGCTGCTGTAGGCCATCTGCTGCAAGGTTCAAAGGGTTGTGCTCATCCGTTCACTGTTTGTAGTAAGTGTTTATATTGGTTACTGTTGCATTCCTGTCAGTTTAAAGCAGTTTGGCAATGCTTTTCTGACATCACTGAGTCAATATTGCCCAGAGAACCTCTGTTTCCTGGATATTTGATCTTTTCTGAACCATTTACTGTAAACCTTAGAGATGGATGTGCAGGAAAATCCCAGCAGATCAGCAGTCTCATAAATACTCTGACCAGCCTGTCTGGCACCAACAACCATACTACATTCAAAGTCACATAAATAACTTTCCCTCCCAATTCTGATGCTTGAACTTCAAAAGGTAATCTGAACCATGTTTGTATGCCTTTTGCTGCCATTTGATTGGCTGATTAGATATTTATGATAACGAGCAGGGAGCAGCAGCACCTGTTGGGCATAGATACACAGATACATATCCTGAGGGGCATACAGTGTTAAATAAATCCCAGAAAGAAGTATGACTGACTTAAACATCTGCCTCAACCATTGGGATATACATAGCTGTGGTGAAATGCCATAAGTTCACCTGCTGAATATGTAATGGAAAAGGGCATCTTCAAATACCGCTGCAAACGAGGATCCGCCATCTCCTTTTTTTCCTGTGTTTTCTTCATCTCCTCCACTTGTAATCCCTTCATTACATACATTTACATTATTCAAAGCCATAGTTTGCTTAAGGCTGTTTTGGTTTAGGCAATAGATAGAAAGAGATGGTACTGGGTAAATGCAGTCAGTGCCAGTGAGAGAGGGTGTGGAAAGACGAGTCTGAATAAAGAGAGTGAGTTTGAACAGCGCACGGTGGGAGAAAGAAAGAGAGGAGAGAGAAACTGCTAATCCCCAAACCTGCAGAGAGAAGGTTAGAAAGGATTATCCCTGCTCTGCTTTTTGGTGTATAGCATCTGTTTAGCACGCACATGCACACACATGGATACACACTGCATCATTCATCACTCTATATACACTTTTTGTTTTCGGCTGACACTTAAAACGTAAAACAGTTTCATACACAAACACACTTCATATATTAGCTAGAACTTTCTACTGCTGATATGAAAGAAAACCAGTTTGGGGTGTCAGATCTGACACCCCAAACTATCTTTTCCCATCTTGCACAGCGGGAAGTGGGAAAAGAGCTTTTGTTACAGCTACAATGACGATATGGCTCGTCTGCTGCTTCCAGAGACAGAGAGCCAAGGCGAGATTTGAGCACAGCCTGCACGCTGTAAAAAATCTCTCTTCTCCTTCAGCTTCATTTGTCTTCTGAGCTGCTGTGAAAATTGGCCTCAATTAGCCTAAAACGAACGTCTCTTTTCACATAAAAGGAAACTGCTGAATAGCAAAATAGTGCCATGCTAAACAATGCCCCAGTTCCCAAATGTGTAACGCCATGCTTTGTACACTGCTAATGAAAATTTTATGTGTGTGTGTGTGTGTGGTTTGGAGGCCAGGCAAAGGCTGTCACTTCACATTGGAGCGGCCGGTGAAGGCAGATGCAAGGGTTTCCTCTGCCACGTGTCACACCCAATCTCCTCCCCTGGAAACGTAACCTAGTTTCTCTGGTCGCGCACAAACACACGCTTACATAGACATACAAATGTGCAGATACCGATTGCCATTGCACACATTCTCAAGCGCATGTGTGACTGAATGCGTACTATGTGTGCTGGCACAAACATGTGATCAAACACTATAGGGTGCTAATGTGCTTTGTGCAGTCCTTTTAACACCGATGCAGGTGGATGCAGCTCTTTGTTCTTGAAGGTTACAGAGACAAGAATTAAGGAACGTCATCTGTCACAGTATTGGAATTATAAACTCAAGTGTTTTATTATTAAAAGGGGTCAAGGGGGTCACCACAGCAGGTAGCTCCACATATTTGATCTGGCAGGTTTGTATGCCAGATGCCCTCCTTGATATAACCCCAGAGGGATTCGTGTCACCAGGATTGAACCGAGCAAATGTGTAAACCTTGTACAATATGGAGCCACTTGTTTTATTGTCATTATTAGTGTAAATTATTACATCTTTGCCTTCTTATATGTTGTGGGACAGGATGAATTAACACGAATTACAATACATTTGTTGTGCGGTGCTTTTGGTATATGAACAAAAGCTGGCCAAACGAACATTGACATCAGCTTTAGGTGTTATTTGCTTTTACATCTAAACAGCAAATATTAGCATGCTGAACCGCTGTGACAGCTATATATACTCATTGGGCACTTTGTTAGCCACACCTGTTTAGCTGCTTGTTTAATCAGTAACTGGCAGAAACTTCATGCAATTAAGCATATAAAGTGCTGTGAAAAAGTATTTGCCCTGCTTTTGGTTCAGATCATCAAATCAATTTAAATATTAGACAAAGATAACCCGCGTAAACACAAAATGCAGTTTTTAAATGATGACACTCATTTGTTAATTTTTAAAAAAAAATGGCCCTATGTGGGAAAAAAAATTGCTTCCTATACATAACTGGTTGGCTGGGAAGCTTCACCACTGTGTCAAGTTGTTTCCATTTGTGGATAATGGCTCTCACTGTGGTTTGCTGGACTTGTTTCTGCATAGAGCCTGGTAGCTTTGGATAGCTTTTTTCCCCTCAATAAATGAAATCATAATTTAAAAACTGCATTTACTCAGGTTAGCTGTTTGATGATCTGAAACTTGTAAGTGTGACAAATCAGGAAGCAAGAATGAAATCAGGAACAAGGAGAAGTAGTTTTTCACAGCGCTGCAGACATGGTGAAGTTCAAACAGCATCAGAATGAAGAAGCTCTAAAGACAAAAGTGGGTCCACCTTGGTACTCGCAAGGTGTACTTAATAAAATGGCCAGTGATTGCGAGTTAAGTATTACGTCTCTTAAATGGTAAAACATGGCCTTTTGAGTATGTTAACTATTGTCAGCACTGCTATGCCTCAGCGCAGCCTAATGTGTGTCAGTGCAGATTATAAACTTGGCTATTGATTAAATTTAATAGTATGCTTAGCAGCTGTTGTTATAACTGACTGTAATACTGTGATGAGACAACAGAGGAAAGAGTTCCATTGCACTGCAATAAGTCAAAAGTAATAGTGGGTTTCTGTACAATCTGACAAATTCTTGATCTTAATCAAAAAAGATTCCGATATTTTCATTACTGCTGTAGCATCAATCAGGCACGAGGACAGCTTGAAACCATTAAAAGGAAAAAAATAAATCCCCTTTTTGTTCAGCTCTCTGTAAATCTCAGTTTGGTTCATTGTTTTAGCAACGACACTGCACGCAGCAGAGCGAGTAATTAAATTGCACGTGCAGAACCTGTAGCCAGAAATGCCAGTGTCATTCTTCAGTCTACTTTAAGACGCCTCGCAGAATCAGGAATCGATCCAATCTGTTACTTATTACATCAGTCCCTGCCACAGCGCAAAAAACACAGGAAGTGTCTCGTGTTATCCTCCTGGAATCACATCAGAGAGCCTCAGCCCGAGAGTCTGCTCTGATGTTAACTGTGTTAAAATAAGCTCTGGCTTTTCAGTGCTCTTGGCAGCCCTTTTAGGACTCTGCTGATGTGTCTTTGTGTTAAAAGCTGCAATGCTGGCACTTTGGAGCATGACTTGTACAGTTTTTCTAGCTGGGAGTACAAATAGGAGCATTGACACCGTCTTTGCTGTGGGACTGCCTCTACTGAGAAAGAATCGGAGATTGTTTTGTTCTCACTGAACAGCCACCAGACTGAATGTTTAAAGATCACCTCCAGGCTTCAGTGCAGATGTATAAGAATATTTATGAATGTGCAGGTTTCAAGTTTCTTCATCAACTAGCTGTGAGACCACAGATTCTGCATTGAAAATCAGAAAAATAAATACATTTCCACCTTCATCATCTTTTAGCATCTGCACGTGTGTAATTTTCTACACTGAAGCCCAGAGTAAAGAAGACCCTGTTTAAAACTGGTTTTAGATGTAGAACAGTCGCTCAATGTTATATTAATGAGTACCGAGACTTGCAAATGAATACCTGTTATAGGTTCGGACATAATTTTAGCTTCTTGGGCCTAAATAAATCCTAGGTTTCACTGCTCTTTGTCCATTTTATTTCAGGATCACCCGTGCCCACCGTGTTCCTCATGACTTCCATGCCCGTTTCCGTGCCCAGTCTCGGACCTACGTCTACCGAATAGCGTTAGGAATCTCCCACCACTCTCTCCTTCCCCTCACAGACTGGGATCTGTGCTGGAGCCTCCGCAACACGTGAGTTATCCCAGTATATGCACCACCCTTCCCTTTTCTCAGTCGTGCCTTTTCTTTTTCATGTGTTAGTGTGCATGCGCATGATGACTGCCTTAAAAAAAATAAAAATAAATAAGGGCTCAGTCTGAAGCTAAATCTGACTAAGTATATGTGTAAAAGCAGAGACGCACTCTCTCTGTGTAAGGGAGATTCACTGAACATATGAATAATCCACATGCACCATGCTGGAGGTGCAAATTAGGGGCAGCCAAAAAAAGTGTTTTATCTGAGCCGATGTGCAAAATACAAACAAAGGAGAGGGGAGAGGATGCATGGAGTGTAAAAAGTAGGATAGAGATTTAATGGCGTGGGCTTCGAAGCTTACACAAGGTTCTTGTAGCTGTGATTGGAAAAACTGGGCACAAAGAGAAACATTTTAGTTTGTGTTTGAGCGGTTGTATCTTTTTTTTCGCCTCACTTTTTTGGGGAAAAGTAGGGCAAGATAAGCTGCGGGCTTATATACGTGCAGAACAACACCCACGCAGTTCTCCCTTTCTTTCCCTTCTTTTCTGCTTCTGTCCATTTTTTTTCAATCTCTTTCTTTTTCTCCTTCCTTCCTTCACTAACTTCTCTCTCTGGATCCTCTGCTTTGTTATCGCTCTCTCATGTTCAGCATTCATGTTGCTCTTCACACCCCTGAGCGTCTCTGCCTCAGCAGCGTCTCTCCTTTCCTCTCTTTGATGCGCCTCTCCTTCGTCATCACGCTCGCTCCATTTCTCCCGCTGCAATAAAAAAAGTTACTTTTTTTTTCACATTTTTTCAAGATCATTTGAATGTTGGAATTCAGTGACCAACTGATCATAAATGTCTGGCTCTCTTCCACAGTGCGTCACAGTTCTGTCTTCCTCCCATTTTACCAACCAGTCACAGATGCCCCCTCCCAACATAGCCAAAAGTTAGGACTTAACGGTCTAATTAACAGATCATTAAGATATTTTTTGCACATCTTCATTCATTCCTAATTCTTATGTTAAAAATTTTATTACTCAGCACACTCCTCCCTTTTCCCGCTCACTCTCTCTCCTCCCTCTCTCTTTGTCCGATCATATTTAAGCAGCAAATGAAGCGTGACACTGGAGAGAATCTAATCACCGGCTCGCTCTGGTTCCCTGCCTTAAATGAGCTGGTCGTGGGCATGCTCTGCTCTCTCACGTGGCATTATCTTTCCGTTACATAAGTTTTCCACTAAATTATTCATGGAGTTCCGAAAAGATGTACTTCATGTGTACATTTGTGCCTGACCTCGCTGTTCAGCCAGGTCACTCTTGAGTGACGCTGCAATATCAAGAGTTAGCTTACAAATCCTGACTCAGGAACTCTGATGACCTCAGAATCTTAACATTTTTCCTGGTTTTCAAATGCAGTGTACCGCTGTTAATGGTCACTTGTATAAAAAGTGTCTTTTTCTTTATTCTGTCTTTCATCAGAGAGTTAAATGTGGACGCTATGCACGAGGCAGCTTCCCTGCTGGTTGGGACTCACGATTTCAGCACCTTCAGGGCCGTCAACTCTGATCTGCCTTTCAAAAATCCTGTGAAGACGATGGATGTGATCACTATACAGCGGGGAAACTCTTTTGCGTATGCTCACTTCCACAGGTAGACCACAGTATGAAATGAGGCCACAATACCTACGACCAATTTGATTGGCAACTTGGGAGCAGTGCAATAAACTCTAAACAAAGTATGGAGATGCACAAAGTGATCATTGGCACCATTATTTTCTTTAATTACGTACTCATCCAGAAGACACACAAGATTAGATTGTAGTCGTAGCTATAAAACATAATCAATAACTTATAGTATACAGTACTGTGCAAAACTCTTGAGTCACCCCTCATTTTCTTGTATGTGGAATAGATGCACCAGTTTATTGACACGTACATGGAAATATGTTATGTAAGGCAAAAACAGGGTTTGTACAATTTAACCAACTTTTTAACCACAAAGTCAATATTTGGTATGAACACCTTTACCTCTCTCAGGCAAACGTCCCTGTAATTCCTTTAAGGAGTCTTCAGGAATAGTTCTCCAGGCATCTTGAAGGGCATTCAAAGCTCTTCTTTGGATGTTGGTTGAATTTTGTTCTGTTCTCTGTCAAGATGATCCCACACTGCTTCAATAATGTTGAGGTCCAGGCTCTGGTGAGACTGTGTTTCATTGTGTGTTTTTCTATTCAGGTACACTTTTATTGCATTGGCAGTGTGTTTGGGATAATTGTCATCCTGAGAAATGAAGCTGTCACCAGTCATTTACTTTCCAGATGGTATTACACGGTGGATCAAAGCCTGATGGTGCTTTTCTGCAGTCATATTTCCATCAGTTCTGACAAATCTCCAACACTGCTGGCTGAAATGTTGACCCAAACCATGACAGAGTCTCCACTATATTTTGCAGATGGCTTTAGACACTCACTGTTGTACTTTACTTCTGACTTCCCCCTCCATACATATTGCCAACAATTTGAACCAGTAATGTCAAATTTGGATTCATCCCTCCAAAAGACTTGTTGTCACTGAAAATCAGTGACAACAGGTCTTATGGAGGGATGGAGGGTCTTATGGAGGGCTGCCACCCCTCCATTGGGACCATTTCTGATGAGGCTTTGGTAAACAGTAGATGGATCAACTGAAGGGCCAGATTCATCTCTCAGGTGCTGTGTCAGGTCTTTGCTGGATTTTCTTTCCTATTTCTTGAGGACATGACTTTCAGATTCTGTTAATCTGCTGTAGATACTTTTCCTTTTTGGCACGCCCTTTCTTCTTTTCTCCTCCACATGTCCAGTTTCACAAAGGAATCACTGCATACCGTGCCAAGATGTGCCAAGTTTTTGGCTAATTACTTTTAGGGAATCACCTGCAAAAATACTGATACTAGCTATGTGTTACAAACTAGTGTAGTTAGCTAAGGCACTTATAAACGTAATGCTTTCTGAATAGTCACATAAAACTAATACAAGAAGCACTTTTTCAAATTTCTGTCAAATTTCCTAAGCTTGAACTATATACTAGTATATACTATATACTAGTGTATAACACATAACTGTAAAATATTTGCTTCTTATTACCAAACCTCTAGCATTAGATGTGCTTCAACCACAGAACAACTATTAATGCCCTTTGACAAACCAATAGGTGTGGCTATTAGATCATACAGGTAGAGTTTCTGTTAGCTAATGTGCTGTCTGTGCTTGTATGTTAAGCAGGTTTTTGTGCTTTAGACAATGAGGATCCTTCATAATCCATAGTGGATATGGAGAAAGAGGGAGATAAAGAGCGAGTGAGGGCCATGTGGGCTCTGGGAGATTACACATCTATGGGGGTTACTCTGGCTGCCAAATTCCATTTTCATGGGCATTAATTATTTGCCTTGCAAATGTAGTACGCAATATGGACCCTGATGAACTGCTTCAGAGTAATTTATCCCCAGTGCACGAGGTGCACCAGGAGGCTGTGAGAACAAGGTTTCCACAGCTGTAATATATTTCACATTATATTTGCACGCAATTGTCTCCGGTTGCAGTTTTGCCAAACAAAACCATTTTCCCTTCTTCTACCCTCTGCAGAATTCCCATGAATGATCCGATGTGGGCCCACATTGGTCTCTGCCGGGTTTTGAAAGCCTACAGCTGAGCTGTGTTTATTTTTTCATGAGGGTCACTATTCTAAGAAACGGTGATAAAATGAAAAGAAACTGACTGATGAATTATTGAGGAGTCTAAGGTTGAACTAAATTTTTGATCCTAAAATGGGGAGATGTGGTCTGTGAAGCTGACTACTTTGGTCTCTATTCAAAGTGGAAAAAAGGGCTTTTTTTTTTTCTAACCCCCCGAAATATTTGATCTTATTTTCATGCATAAGTGAACAGAGATTCATTTTAGGGCCTTGTGTAGCCTAAACTATGTTTTCACTGTAACATGCTGACATTTCGTTGGTGTGCGTTTTCTTTACATTCAAGACATAAAATACAAGAAATTTTGTTTTAACTTGCATAAAGGCAGAAATACTGTTTATCATTTCTTAGGATTTTTTTCAGCATGGATTCATTTATCAGTTATTTTGAAATTAATATACGCATAATCCATTACCGTGACGCAGCAGGAAATGTGACATCCTTAATTTGTTTGTTTACCATTAGTATAGGCCACAACAGCATCTAATCCAGTCGAGAGACAGAAGTGTTGCCACAATCTCATAAAATTTGGTAGGTCTACAGAAATTCATATGATTAGATAAAGCACAGCTTAACAGAGCACCTAGCTGTTGTCTTGTGTTTGTTGCAGTTATAATCATTAGCATGCCAGCATTAAGGACAAAGCACCGTTATTCATAAGGGACGTCATAAAGCTGCTAGCATAACTGTAGACGCTTACTGCTTGATTAAATCGGTTAATAAATAATAAAGTCGTTAACTGACTTATCATGTCAATACTACTAGCTTGTCCGGCTATCTGAGCAAAACAACTCAAATTTAACAACTAAAAATTCAGAAGTGACTGAGCAGCAAACCGCAGCATCACACAGTCGCTGCAGATTTCTTGGCTGCACATCCGTGATGTGGATCTCCCATTTCCAGCGCATCCCAAAGGTGCTCTGTTGGGTTGAGAACTGGTGACTGCGGAGATCATTTGAGTACACTCAACTCATTGTCATGTTCAGTCAACAAGCGTGAGATGATCTGAGCTTTGATGATCTAAGACGGGTACGCTGTCGGTAGCTGCAATGCTCAGTTGGTACGAAGGGGCCCAAAGTGTACAGAGAAAATATTCCCCACACCATTACACCATTTTTATGTGGTTTGCTCCAATACCTGATTGTTGGAGTAGAGATAAAGATTTATTAGACAAGGCAACGGGGTTTTTTTCTAACCTTTTCTTGTCCAGTTGTGGTTTAGCCTCTGTTTACTGTTCTTAGCTGACAGGAGTGGCACCTGTTGCGGTCTTCTGCTGCTGGAGCCCTGCTTTACAGTTCCACATGTTTTGTGCTCTTCTGCAAACTTTGGCTATAATGAGTGTTTATTTGAGTTACTGTTGCCTTCCTATCAGCTTAAAGCAGTCTGGCCTTATAATAATAATAACACAGCGCTGCAAATGTGATTGTGCAACAAGAGGCCCAGCAGTGCTTTATTCTCATCTGAAGATGCTGCCCTCCGAGTCCACGGGCTAAAAGCCCTGCTCTTTAAATCTGTCTCTGCATTTCCTACATGTCGAATGTAATCAGACAGCAAGCACTGAGTCAAATTTGCATTTGACCCAATTCTTCCCATGTGCCTGTTTCCTTAGTTCACCCTGTCCTTCCCAAAATAAGAATCAGGGAGTTTTTCTTTCTTTCTTTCTTTTTGAGGGCAGGGGAAAATAACAATAATAATAATAATAATAATAATATTTTATATGGCATCACACATAATCCTGTTGGGCCTAAGCTGCAGTGCCATATTTAGTGTGTGACATTTAAACAAATCTGTGCATGATGACAAACCCAGGCTTCATTTGATGCCTGGCATGAATGTCACATCAGTTATATTCACACAGGCGGGGACAGCACTGCTGCACAAGAGTGACTTAACATGTAAAGATATGAGACTGGATTATTTTCTATTTTGAAATAATTCATTTTCAAATGGTTAAGAAATGTATTTTTTATTTAAGTAGTATTTTTTTCACTCAGAGGAATAAATGAGTAGGCGTGCTTTGGATCCACACTCTTGCTTGTAGTTGTTCTTATCAGACTAAATAATATTACATTACATCTGACAACCATTCACGGTATCCTTTAGGCAGCAGTGTGATGTTTCAATTCCTGTGGCAACATTTAACCTTTCTTTATCCTTACACATTTACTCAGTGATTCCAAGTAGACTTCATGCCTACTGGCCTTGGTCAGTTTAATCTAACATTTCATGAGTAGTGCTTTGAATGTGGCTAAGACACTAATTTTATTTCCTTTTTCCAGAGAGCTACCATTCTGGGAGCTGACTTTCACAAGTAAATCTTTTCTCTATAAGCAGGTTTGTTGTTAATCTTCTTCAGATTTTCTATAAAATTATATTTCTATTTCTGTGCGTGAGAGATTACGAGCTAGTAGCGACATCTGCTGGTGGTGACTAAAACTTTATTTAGAATAAAGTAAACATTAAATCTCTTAAAGCAAGTCATGCATACTTCTGTGTAAAACTTGTTTATCTGGCGTTTTTCTCCAGGTGCGGAGGATGACGGGGGCACTGGTGGCAGTGGGCCAGGGGCTGCTCTCATTACACCAGCTGAAGAAAATACTGGAAGCGAGAGACTCTCTGGCCTACCCACAGGGTATGGCTGCTCCAGCCCACGGCCTTTTCCTCACCAGAGTGGACTACAGGGATACAGGTGAGAATAAAAACCAACTCCAGCAGGAAGGTGTTAGACGAGGTGTAAATCAGCAGTTTCCTATTGTCTACATTCATTTAAAAATGAAAACATATTCTGAGAAAGCTATAAAAATTTTACAGAACATATGATCACTGCTTCAAATGATAAAGCAATCTTCCATCCATCCATTCTCTTCCACTTAACCTTATTAGGGTTAGGGGGGGCTTGAGCCTAGTCCAGCTTATAAAGCAACATTATTTCCATTATGTGTACCCTGTGGTAACTAGGATACCCTCCTAGTTACCTGGAATTGGATAAGCAGCAGAAAATTGATGGATGGGACAAATATTTTCACTCATATTTTCATCTTTTGGGAAAAGAAAACAAAAAAGGAACATTTTTATGAATTCTTCCTGTCTCAAGTTCTGTTTGTCTCCTCAGACCTGCAGCTTTCACCCCAGCTGTCAGAGGAACTGCTAACCTCCACCAGGAACTCAAAGGATTGATGCTACTTGAATATTCTATTTGTATCCATTTCAAAATTCCTTTATAAAACGAATATAATAAAGTTTGTGATTTAATGTATAACATGCTGTGTATTCACTCATGTACTAGTAACAGTGATTGAACTCAAGTTCGACTTATATGAATAAGCATAAAGGGGACATACATGTGAACAGCTAGATGTTCTTTTAATTCAACATATTAAGAGTACATAACTGTGTCCATGAACGCAGCTCAGCTACAGAAGACCACACACCTTGAACCTATCATTGTCTACATAGATCTTTAGGTTACAACAGGCTACTTGCCTTAAGCCCGATTAGGCAACGTGTACAATTATGAGTTTTGTAGGTTATTGAAAATTATCAAACAAGGTATACATGTGGGCAAAAGTGTGACGTTCTATAGCCAAAACTGCTTTGTGTCCATGGGTCTCATACAGTGGTGTTACATTATGGATCAACAAAGTGCACACACTGTCACTGATAACGTATACATCCGAATGTCCGAATAAAACTGCATACACTTATTCTTTCCCCAAAAGTCCTCACAGACCATTCCTACGGATTCTCACACTTGAGGTCACTTCCTTCCAATTTGGCTGCATGTGTTCATTAAGTGATTTTTCAGCAAGTTGTCCATAAATAGTCCATAAAATCCGCACTACCACCGACAGTCTTCTCTGTGCCGCTGGGAGCCAGATGAGGTTTGTAGAAGGTTCAGATTGACCAGTCACCGGTCTTAATCTTCCAGTGCAGTGATCAAATACACCAGACATCACACATTTGTTTTCTTGATTTTTGTACAGTCACCCAACTGTTGCAAGGTTAACTGATTCGAAGTGCTGCGTCTGTCAAAATTGAACCTCTTGAGGAATGTTTCTGCACTTCTTAGAAGTGACAATCTCAAAAATTCAGTAACACTATTTTTTTTTTTTTTTTTTTAAACAATTTTTTTGTAAATATGTACACAAGTACACATTTCCTATCCAGGCGACCATGTCAGAGCAACATAGTAAATCTGATTAGCATAGGTCCTCAAGTCAATTCAGCATTTGGTTTCACGAAGATAATTCACACATCCTAAAGACGCCCATAATTCAATATATAATCAAAATTTCAAGTGTCAGTCAGAAATGTAAGCCCAATAGCTTAAATATTAATAACAAAATCATATGTATATATAATGCACTTGAGGAAGGCATTGCGTAATTTTTTTTTTTTAACTCACAATCCTTAATAACAGCACAGTCTGGGTGAAGAAATGTAGCTGAGCTGAAGTCAAACTTGAAACCCTGATTGCAACGATTGAGTGGGGACAGTGAGACAAAGGAAACATCACCGTAATGGTATTTTCAGTTCAAAATCTGATTTTATGAGTGATGAAGGAAGAAAGAAGACTACTGATTAATGCTCAGCAGTGACGCCAAGCTCGTCCTCACGTTTAAAAGAAAAAAGAAAAAAAAGAGATAAATAGCATGCGTGTGAGATGTGTGGTTGGCCGATGACAGACTAAACACAGAAACATCTAAATGTCCATGACTTGGAGTTAGTAATGCGTTATCACTCTAGGCAGCCTTTTTTTGGCATTTGACTACACACCCTGATGCTAAAGCTGAGGTTATTTCAGGATTAATTTGCGTCACGT
Source organism: Etia nguti (assembly GCA_015106755.1). NCBI lineage: Eukaryota > Metazoa > Chordata > Actinopteri > Cichliformes > Cichlidae > Etia > Etia nguti. The sequence goes on from VUQG01004526.1 coordinate 102,584, forward strand.
GAATACAGGTTGATAGTGTTCGATAGTAGCTATCACAGGTTGATAAGTTTGCATAGACCCTTGAACCCTAACCATCACCATTTCAATGACACAATCAATTAAAACTACAACTCGGAGCAGCATACCCAACTTCACCCTTTGTACCGATTTTGGTAGTCATAACAAAGCACGATAAAAGCTGTAATAGTCCACATGATACAGTTACATTCAGTTATACTTTAAAACATTTGTGGCACATAAAATGAGTATTTTTTTTTCCTCTTAGGGTTTTTGTGAATCTCTTTACAGAATAGCTTGTATCATGCCACCACTACAGCCACCACTGGCTTGAAATGTAAAGAAAGAAATTTAAAGAAAAAAGTGCCCCCCACCCACCCACCCCCACGCATTTAAAAATAATAATAATGAGTCAACTATGCCTGCTTTTACAGCATCACAATACACAGCATTAAACTCATACACTTTATTTAAAGGAGTACAAAGAGTGAAATAGGGTATGTATCAGAGACTTACAAAACACTTGTCTGAGAGGAGACATATCCACATGTAAACATATGCTGTGTGTGGTTTTGCTCTTTTCTCCGACAGCTAAAAAAAATTAAAATAAAAGCAATAAAATTGTAGGAGCGTACAGTCCTTGGAGAGCGAAGACGGGGGGGAGGGAAGCGAGCATCCGTCGGGTGAACACACCTTTTTATTTAGCTGGCAATTTTCTCAATTTCATCCAGATCATCCGTGTCCAGTTTTTCAATTTTTTTATCTGCAGAGGAAGAGCACACAGAACAGAGGGGTTTTAGAGAGGGGCTGACATTTGGCTGGAAGAAGGAGTAACTACATGTTGTTGTTTTTTTTTTAAACAGCTGCTATGAGACTTACTGAAGTGCTCCTGGATCCTGTAGAGGATGTTCATGCTCATCTTGCTGTCCACCATATTAATGGCCAGTCCCCTTTTCCCAAATCGACCTGTGCGGCCAATCCTGTGCAGGTATGTCTCGTTGTCAGGGTTACCATCCTTGTCAATTGGCAGGTCAAAGTTGATCACCACAGAAACCTGCTCTACATCAATACCTGTTTGTAAAGAAGATGGGAGGAATAAAGAGTTACTAGAAAACAATGTACATGTGCAGGACACCAATATTTTAATTTGACTGTAGAAATCAAATTAATTTCATACAGTCTGAATTCAAACACATTCACACTTGGACTGATGTAAAAAGTGTCTTTGCTACTCCTTGATTTTTATTTATACTGAGCACAGGATGGATCTGAGTACACTGCACACTCATGAAGCATAAACCTGTCAATCGCAAAAAAACACACCTTAAATCAATCAGATAAAACTAGCCATTGAGACTAAATCATAACAAAAAGAATCACAGGGTCAGTAACTCTGACTTTTTGTGTGCAGGTTTAAAGGTAGTAACACATTAACTCTGGAGGCTATTTCCATCTTTTACATACACTCTATGATAATCTTTGGCGGTGGATTAAGGCTTCCTCTAAATTGCATGTTAGGCCATACAGTGTAGAATTAATTTAGAAAAACCACTGAAAACTGAGGATATTGTGGGGAGAAACTAACCCCAAGCATTTTTTATAATACCTAGGACAAAAAAATAAATAAAAGAAATCTGCAATTCCTACAAAAATCCATTAAATGCCTCTCTCTGATACAATAGGTCAGAGTGAGGCAGCCTCCAAGTAGAAGCATGTATGGTATAAATTTGAAAATCCTAAGTGGAAAGCTAAATTCATTAAAACTGATCTCTAGCAGCTTGCATTCAGGCATAGACAGCTATTTAAACCAAACTTTACACCTCAAACTTATTTTTTTGCAGCTTACTTTGTAAACCCACATATATAGTGATAATGTAACTGCAAAAGTACAGAAAAAAAAAGTGTTTTCAAATGTAAACAGATTAAACTCATGACCAACATCTAAACATCATTACCTCGAGCACAAACATTTGTGGTGACCAGGACCTTCTCCTTTCCATCTCTGAAGCGTTCAATGACTGCAGCCCTCTGCTCCACTTGCATTTCTCCACTAAGTAGCGCTACCTGGTGGCCTTCTCTGGACAGCTCCCCTGCCAGCCAGCCTGCTGTCTTTCTTGTCTGGATTGAACAGAGGAAAGAGTACGCTTCAGCCAATTAACCAGCAAGCTAGGTGTATACAAAGAGTCCAAGTATAAAAGGATTCCGAGTTTGGCCCTTCCCTGGTTAAATAAAAACCGGACTATTCTGTTTAAGTTAGCTCATGCTGCAGAGCTCTCTTTTCACTTCTGGATTAAAGAGGAACAGCTTGGCAACAAATGATGACAAACAGCAAAAGAATGTGTAAGCTTATGTAAGAAGAAATAAAATTCAGCCTGAGAGTCCCTCTTTTTTATTAAAGATCAACTCACATGGCAGAAGATCATGGCCTGGGCGATGGTGATGGCGCCGTAGATGTTAGAGAGAGCCTGGAATTTCTCTTCTTTGCTGTTACACAACACATAGTACTGTTTAATGGTGTCCAGTGTTTCCTCCTCTCTCTTCAGCTTGATTATGTTGGGATCAGGCACAATGCGCTGAGCAAAGTTCCACACTGACTCTTCAAATGTGGCTGAGAACAGCAACATCTGGCAGTTTTTGGGCAGCATCCTGTGCGGCAAAGAAATGAGGCATAAAGCATGCACGATTTTATCATTTTTAAAAAGCCACATGGTTCTCAAGTCTTATTTTAATTTGCTTCAGCTGACCTCTGGATGCGTATACTCTGGTCCTGGTGACCCTGTGTGGCGATCATAACATCAGCCTCATCGAGCACAAACACCTTAATTTTCTTGGGATCGATAAACTTGAATTTACTGCACCAGTCCAACATGGTACCAGGTGTGCCAATAACTATCTGTTCCTGCAGTTTCATGCCCCGCTGCACTGGAAAACACAAAAAAGACAGATGTGCTCATAAGCACACAAAAGGTTTTAACAACAACAACTCAGTACATAACAGTACACATGCAGCACAGCAAATCAGAAGTGCCTTACATTTATTTCCTCTAATGGCGTAGACTAGTTTGACTTCAGGGTAATATTTGCCCATCTGTTCGATCACTTTGCCAGTCTGAAGCGCCAGCTCATAGGTGGGTGACACACACAAGCACTGATGACGAGAAAAGAGAGAAAACATTAAACATTAATACAGAGAGAGAACACATTACACTTACAGACATGAGGAATGCTTTTGCCCAAGACAAGTCATGCTTATCACTTGGATTTCAATGCTGACTTTCTAGTACAGTAAAGAAATTTGACGCCCACCTGGGGGTATTTGTTGTTGGGGTCGACATGGCTGAGCATAGCCAAAACAAAGGCAGCCGTTTTCCCTGTTCCTGACTGAGACTGAGCAATCAGATTCTGTGGACTACAGGAAACAGTAAATTAGATGTATGGGTGGTAATAAATATCATGGATATCAGCGTGTTAATCAGGGTTAAGTGATTCAGTAAGTCTAATGTCTTCTTATCAGTGTTTAAGGGACACTCACGGTTCAGCCAGCATCATCGGTAAGGCAGTTTCCTGGATTTTGGATGGCCGATTGAAACCCATACCATACACTCCCTGAAGCAGCTGTGGTTTACTGTACAGAGAAGAAAAAAATAAAATAAATGCCAGGATTGTGAAGCACCAGTCACAATCAGTCTGTGTAAACTCACTATGGTGAAGATGGGCATAAAAGAGACAGCACAACTAGAGATGCACCAATTCACCAGCCAGGGACTGGAATCAGCCCGGACCAGTGACCGGCTGATCCGCCTTCTGTTTGACTGATTACGAGCCAGTCTGTTTCATGCATGTGCAACTCACACACAGCAGTTCGGACAGTTGCGAACAACACTCACATCACATGCTACGGTGTTAGTGTGGAAGTGAGTGAAGAAACAAAGTTCACTGAAGTAAACTGAGGGCAAAAACTTCCCTAAAAACACACCTGATGACTCACTTAAACATGAACAAGAAGGTTAGAAGGGAAAAAGGATTAAAGCTGAAGCTATCCAGTTCTCAGAGGAGCAGCAGCCTCGGTATGAGCAAAGGATCAATGTACTTAAGAAGTGAATTATGGAGATGAGTGAAAAAAATAAAAGGGTCTGTGTCACGCTATCTGGTGACATTATAAACATAAGGGTAAATACCTGACAGTAGCTCTGTTATATAAATCAGTTGCACCTGGTTTTGTTTGGTAAGGTCAAATATGTCAGGTAGAGAAGGGTTAAAAAAACGCAACTTATTTTTGGTTATTTTATCCTCTTTCCAGTATCAGAGGACTTTACTTTCAGTTCTTTCAGATGAGAAGTAACTTACTGCAATAGTATCTTTACTGTGAAAAAAAAAATACTATTTTGAATTGAAGAATACTTGTATGTGCTGTCAGTTTTAGCTCTCAGAAAGAAAATTGGAATCTGCAAAAACAGGAAGGTCACACTTAAAGAGAAAAGTGAGAAATCTGAATCAGCCAAAAAGACTGGCGCATCGGTGCATCTTTAAACACATCTGTGAGAATGGTACAGTTACAGTTCCTTGCTGGGAACTCTCAACACATACATGTGTCAATACTATTAAACATGAGTGATTTTAAGTGATTTGGCTACCAAGACAAACAACCAGAGATGTCACTCACAGCCTTAATTCTTCAAAAGACTTGACGGAGTAAAGCGGAGAGTTTGGATCCTTCTGAAGAACTTCCACTTGATTTGTTGTATTGACGAGATTATTTCGAATCAGCTTGTTTAACAAAGACTGTGCCGCTTTGTCCTCTGAAACAACAAGGTAGGGGAAATGTCTCTTTGAGCACAAGAGCCAACCAAGCATCCAAGTAAGAGGCTATAATGAATGCACACGTATTTTCAACACATGTACATAATTTACTGCATACCATTATCGTCATCATCTGCCGCCTTCTCTCCTTCTGACTTTGCAGGTGCGGAGTCTTTTGTGTTTGCGGTCGTGCCTGCAATAAATAATGGCAATATGTACATGTTTGGGTTTCCTTGTTTATTAAATACTGGCTCTTACCCCAATTCAGCTACACATGGATGCTTACCATTTTCCTCTGGCTTCTCTTTTATTTGAAGGCTTCCGATCTGCGAGGAAGAACATAATAAACTGAGTTCGTCTGGGGCTAAATAATTAGTCTGACTTTACCAAAGCCCCCCTCCTTTATATGCCGGTTAGCCAGTTAGCTGCTAAAGCTACCAAACCGCTGAGCACGCAGCAGCTCTTCACCAGCTAATTCAACTTAGCTCTGACGCCAAGCCGGTAGTTTCGTTTTCGACCTAATGAAACTCTACAGAGACGGGCGTCACCGGGAGCCAATTTATTCACTGACGGCGCTCTCACTGAACAATTTCAGACGTCCACGTTAAAAACAGACTGCTGAATTCCTTCAACAGTGTGCCAGACCAGGCCAAAGCATTTACCAAGCAGGCTAACAACAGGTTAGCCCGTGTTGCGTAAGTTAAGCCTTACCGATTCCGCCGCAGCCTCTTGCTCGTCCACTGCCTGAGCCCAGGAGTCCGTAGCCATTGTGGGACAGTTCCTTCTTCAGTTATTATACTCAGGGAAGTCAACTAGGAATTCTAGCTCAGACTTAAGAGTCAATAATGTGTAAGTAACTATTTTCCACAATGGCGTGCAGAACCTGAATCTGGACACATGCGCAACTGGTTACGTCGCCGGGTACAACACAAGCTCCAAGAAATAATAGTTCCCAGCGTCCTAAATTTCATACACACCTCACGTAAAGCCTCAGCTATGACGGGCTCTCATAGTTAAAATGTGAAGGAAAAATATTAAATATTAGGAATTTAAAATAAATAAATAAATAAAAACAAAGTCATGAACTCTTGTTGAAAATCAGATGACTGGAGGCGGATTTGCTAAAAAACAAAACAAAAGACTACTCTTCTTAGCCTCTAGAGGGTGCCACACTGCTCTCTATAGGCTCACAGCTACTATGTATTCACAGTAGCCCTTGTATGCAACATCCTTATCTGTGTGAAAAATGACATTTTCAGGTAAAATATTCTTTTGGTTAGCTTTATAAGGTTAGGTCCACGTCACGATGGGGTTAGATTAAAGCTAGACTCGGGGGGGGGGGGGGGGGGGCTG
>VUQG01004526.1:108753-119313 GCA_015106755.1 Etia nguti
CTGTTCAATGAAATGTATTATTAAGGAAAGTGGGTGTGTTTGTTTGTGAAGTCTGCCAGACTTAAGATAACCTCCTCTGCCCAAGTTGCTCTTGAGAGACATGCGCCTTCTTTTCTTTTAGACAGTTTTCAGCTTTCAATCACAGTTAGGTTCAGCTTAGGCAACACAAGTATTTGGTTAGGTTAAGGAAAAGATCATGGGTTAAAATGCATCCTATCAAAAAAATGACCCAAATCTTAGACAGCCTTACAGAAAATATAGAAAGCTAACTTTGTTCCATCTCCATTCACTGGATTTCCGGTCTTATAGCATGTGCAGTAATCCAAAATAAATGGGGCCTATAGACTGTATATAAAATATAGACAAGGCACTTTTCAAGATCTGAAAGGTGAAAACTGTATTCTGTCTGGAGGCCACCATAAGGCAATAGCTGTGGCTGCACAAAGACTTCTGGATCTCTAGAAAGGAGCTCTATGGGAAAATCTCAAATCACTACTTTCAAGTCATTTTGAATAACTCATGAAGTTAATTTTGTAAATTGTAGTTAGAATCACAGATGAGGTTTTGTCCAAAGTGTGCTCATCTGCTAACAAATTGATAGTCACAAGTCAATGAGCCAATGAGGATTCAGTGTACTGATGGGAATAATAGGAAAATAGGCCAAGTGACCAACTGAGCACAGCTGGAAATTTTCTTTTTGTATGGTGGCTGGAAAGCCCACTATTATTCAGAAGGAAACTGCCACTTGGCTGGGAAGTAAGATTAGTAACAATCCAGGGTCGTTATCAACAGCCTCACTGAAGTAATCAAGGAGAAAGCCCCAGATACCAAGACCACCAAATTAAGAACCTCAGAAGCATGAATGAGCTTCTGCCGCGATGCAGCGACTGTATCAGCATCATTAAAGAGGAAGAAGCACTACTGAGTGAGTGAGAGACACTGAATTCCAAGATTTAAAAAAATCCCTTTGAAAGTGTAAATCACTGTATTTTACAAGTATGTGCAATCCAAATTCCCAAAAAGTTGGTACGCTGTGTAAAATATAAATAAAAACAGAAAGTGATGATTTGTAAAATCTCATAAGACCAAATTTTATTCACAGTAGAAAAAGAACACAAAATGTTTTAACCGAGAAAATGTACAATTTTCTTTCTTTTTTTTTTTCATTTTGGAAAAAAATTGAGACAGGGCAATGTTCACCACTTAGTAACGTCAACAACAGACTGAAGTGCCTGCGAACTGAGGAGTCCATCTGCTGGACCTTTGAAATATGAATTGACTGCAGGCCGGCCAGTTCAGCAAAACCTTCCTTGACAAAGATGTCATTTGGATGGGAGCAGATATTGCTCTATAATCTGGATATTTCTTTTAGGACTGATGGTGCCTTTCCAGATGTGCCAGTTGCCAGTATAAGCATTAATGTACCCCCATACCATCAGAGATGCAGCTTTTGAACTTGGACTTATAATAAGTTTGATGTGCTCTTTACCCTTTAGTTCAGAGATCCAGCATTGGTGTTTTCCAAAAAGAATTTAAAATTTTCATTCATCTGACCACATAACAGTTTTCCACTTTATCTCAGTCTATTTAAAATGAGATTTGGCCAAGAGAAGATGGTGATGTTTCAGGATCATGTTCAAATATAACTACTTCTTTGCACGTAGGAGCTTTAACCTTCATTTGTGGATGGGATGGTGAACTGTGCTCACGGACTAAGATTTCTGGAAGTGCTCCTGAGCCCGTGCCGTGATTTCCACGACAGATTCATGCCTGTTTTTAATGCAATGCCACCGAAGGGCCTGAAGATCAGGCATCGAGTGCTGATTTTCGACCTTGTCCTGTTGGGCACAGAGATTTTACCAGATTTTCTGGATCATTTGACGATGATATGAAATGAAAATAATGAGATATTCAAAGTCCTTGCAATTTTACATTGAATAGACATGTTTATGAACTTTTTCCATAATTTCAATTTGCGTGTCTCCATAGTGTCGTGCTTTACACGTTTACCTAACAAGCAAAAGATCCATTAATCAGTCCCACAAGGAGACACAACTCCCCTTGGGAAGGACATCTAGCATAAAAATCTGCCAACTCAAACATATGGAGCTACCTGCTGCAAAGACCCCTTGTGAATAAGAAAGCAGCCAAAAGTAGCTGTTCCATAATTTGTAGATGCAGATTGGTGAACCTCTGCACATTTTTACTTCTGAAAGTAAAGATGTATACACTCAGTCACATTATAGACTTACCAGATAACCTAATTAGATGCCAAACTTTCCTCCAGTTGTTTATTTTTAGTACATCAGCCTTTTTTTGCTCATGTCCTGGTTTTTAATATGTGTTGGTTCCATCAAATTTAAATTGAGATAATATTTGTCTCAAAGTGTGCATTTTCACAGCTTGAACATTTGATATGTTTTCTATGTTCTTCTGTGAAGAAAATATGGGTTTGTGAGATTTTTCAAATCAACTCCGTATCAACTTTTTTACCCCTCAGCCGTAAAGAGCTGGCATGGTTGGTGTGGACACCTAAGTTTGTCAATGCGATAACTCAAGAATGAGGCAACGTAGGAGCTTCAAATTGAAAAAATCATGGATGAGTTTGAATCTCAGTGAAGCCGGCCTCAATGTTAAGGTCAAAGGTAAGGTTTTATGCAAACAACTCGAGAAGGAAGTCAACCAGGATTTTCAAATTGATACCATAGGCACATCTATTAAAATCTCGGAGGAGTTCGGATCTCAGTGACCTCAACCTCAGGGTCAGAGTAAGTAAGTCTTGTGATAACTTGAGAACAAGGTGACCTAGGACTAGGTGTCTCTACTAGGAGACTGGAAGCACTGGGGGTTGCCAGCATTTTTGGAACTGGTATTAACCAAAGCCTCTAAACTAGATTTGTCTAAAGTAGCAGGAAAACAGTGAAGTGAAACTGAATCACTCAGTAAATCTGAACCTGAAATGCAAGTAAAGGTTTCTATCTAATGAGTGCCAGTGATCATTTAGTAATCATTTTTGTATTATTGTAGGGTTTGTTTGTTTGTTTGTTTTTTACCATATAACATAAAGCACATAAGGAAGACTGTTGTTATAAAATAAAATAAAATAATAAGTGCTCAATAAAAAGGAGTATTTCTGCTTTTCTTCTGGTCCTGCAGAGCAGACTTTTTGTTGTTGCACAATTAGTGCAGTGGCAAAGTTATCCCAGTTTAGTGCTTTAGTGGAAACTAGGCTATTAACCAGAGTTGAACTCCACTAAGGATCATTCAGGAGCACTCAGGGTCACATCTGGAGCAGGAGTGCTCTGGCTGACTGCTCCTTAATTGATTGCAGAATGGATTTCGCACATTTTGTCTCCTCCGCTGGGATAGCTAGATGATGACTGTGGCTTTGGACTTTGCTGGAGCAGATTGCGCTGATATCTGTTCTGTTCTGACACCCAGCACTTAAATCCCCTGCGTGTGAATCAGTTTGAGTTTATATGTATGTTAGTGGGTGTGTTAGTATGTGAGAAAGGATACAGGGAGATTCTCAGATCTTTAGTTTGGAGACAAATTTTTGTCGGGGGCTTGATAGAGTAGAGTTTATTGTTGCCTCCAATCAGCTGCCTTACCAGAGGTATCCATGGCAACTGAAAGAGTAAAAGTAAGGTTTGAGGTCTCCAGAGGATTTGGAAGAGACAGAGAGAAGGACTTTGTATTTCCATGTAAGCACTCATTTCAAGAGCTGAATATGACAGAAAGGATATGAAAGTAGAAAAGTAGAGTGGTCGCGGTGCGAGCGATCTGAGGAGAGATAAACACGCAGCCCACAAATACATAATGTAAGATCACTCAAACACTCCTCCATGCTCCCACATTGACAATGTGTCAGTGTTTATGTAGGAAGTATAATATATATGCTCCTATACTCTCCATAAAATTATACTTCAACACTTCAGCAAGGTGCAAGCTGGAACTTGTCTTCTCGGGTTAAACAGGGATCTGCCTCCTCCTCCTCCTCGTCCTCCTCCTCCTCTTCCTTCGTTATTTAAAAATGCAAGTGATGCAAATGCAAAAGCATCACCAGGCAGTGGAAAATTAAAACCTCAGAGTTCTTTTTGCAAGAGGTGTTGTGTTTTACCACTTCATCTGCAAACTGAACATTATGTCGATATTTATGATTGCTTTTTCATTTTGCTTTTTCTTCTTTCTCTCTTTTTTTTGTCAGGAGACTCTACATGATTCTTTGTTTTTATACTGCATGGGTGTAGTCCTGGTAAGGTTAGCCAGTGTGAAGTGTTTGCATATGTTTCCTTCCTTTACTTTCTTTGCTTTTTTTGGAAAATGCAAAGTGAGCAGGAAGTATTTACTCTTTTTTTGGAACAAGTGTCAGCCACTGGGAATTTTTTTTTTTAAATCATGTATTTATATGTTGTGCTATGTAATGCCATGTTGTATGATCACTTTTAAAAGCATAGCACAAAAGAAAAGTTGTTCAAAAACCACCTCGAGCTGGTCGTGGACTGTGAAATGATAAACAGGTAATCAGGCACCACTTCAGCTTTGAAAGCAAATGCAAAAATTTGACCCTGTTGGATAAAATGGAGCAAATAGACGCTATTAGTAAACAAATGAAACAAAATGACTGATCTCTTTTAACACTGCCTTGTGATTGGCTGACCAAGGCGGATGGTAGAGATCTATTATAACGTACAACACGGTGTAAAGAAGCAGAAAACGTGCGAAAATAATGGGTTGTTTTTTGTTTTTTTTTCATCTCGCGTGGTAATCTTACAGGCAGCAAAGACAAAGATATCCTTTTACTGAGGACTGCAGTGCAGACTGACAGTAGACAACAGGCTGCCCTCAAGCTGTAACAAGTACAGACAGGCAGAACTGAACAAGAGGTAACAGGCTTAGACGACTCGGCTGATGATCTGGGGGAAAATAAGTAATGGCTTTTCCTTGATACATAGTGGGGCTGAGGAGCTGCTGCAGTGACAGATGAAGGGACATGTGAGGTCGAGACTCTGTAGTGACAGCTGTTGGATAGGTACAGAATGGGAACGCTGGAGACATTGATATAGGTTTAAACCTATATTAATGTATAAACCCATAGGTATTAAGTGTGTGTGTATATATGTGAGAGTAATAAAAATATTTTAATGTACATTGGTTTAATGTCAAAAGGAGGACTCAGGCAGATGAACAAATGACAAAGTGAAGGCAGGACTGTATTATTACTACTTTATTTGGTACACCTTGCTAGTGCCGGGTTTTCCGCCCTTTTGCCTTCATATCTGCCTTAATACTTCATGTCATAGATTTAACAAGGTGCTGGAAACATTACTCAGAGATTTTGGTTTATATTGACATGATAGTGATGATAGTGCACGTTTGGTGAGCCCAAGCGAACTGCAGTCTCAGTTTCCTGTTCCTAGCTGACAGGAATGGCACCCAGTGTGGGCTTCTGCCGCTGTAGCCCATCTGCATCAAGGTTCTGCATTCCTTGTAATGAGTGGTTATTTGATTTACTGTTGCAGCTTCTGAAACACTTTGACCAGCCCGTCTGGAACCAACAGCAATGCCATGTTCAAAGTCACATGATAACAGAGAGAGAGAGGGAAACACTGGCGCGACTATAAGAATAATAAAATCACGACAGAAATAAAAAAAAAAACCCAAAACATCACATCATAAAACTGAAACTTATCATCACACAGGACCCAGGAGCTCAATAATGAAGTCTGAGAAAGTCTAAGGAAGAGGCAGTGAAACCCTTTAATGGGAGCTGTTTGGTGTGCGGATCAATCTATTATCATATCATCAGAACTTTCTGGCCTTTATTTAATTTAATTGAGAGCAAAGATCTGTTTACGGTGGTTTTTTTCACAACATTTTTCTTTATTTGGCTTTGTCTTTATTTTCACATTGAAACAGGAATCAGTATTCCTACACTGCTGCCAAGTTCCAAGTAGACTGGTATCTATAATATATTATATCTTAGTACTAAAGTTACATCGTCAAATGGAACAGAGTGATCTAGCATGAACTATGAATACTATGAATAGGCTTTCACATACTACCTGACATGAGGCAAAGAACAGAAGCCGTGGAGTTGGAGACTAAACTGCTACCCTGCTAAAATAATTTCTGAGAAAATTACAGCACACATCTTTCTTTACCTCAAAGAACCACCATATCACACTGTGCTTGTTCCTCAGAGAACTCGTAATAGTTGCACGCACATTGCCACCTTTAATTAATGCACAGTATTCATCCCACTCAATATGGTTACCAATATGTAAAAGAGCCAAATATGACACTGCTGTGTAGTAAAGGCAAGGTCATGTGTAACACTGAGCAGCAGCAGGACTCTCTCTTCTCTGTTTCTGTTCGCTTTCGCTTTAACACGACAGAATTCAAGTCTTTGGTTGTCCATTGACAACTAATTAATCAAAATCAAAGGGAGACAAATCCCATAAACACACACGAGCTGTGAGCGTGGTTCCATAGGTGAGAGAGAGACAAGCAGAGGGGGAGAAAAGGAGATTAAGGAAGGATTCTCCCCAGACGTCTTCTTCCCACTTTCTTCTGGTAGAAGTCATTAAGATTCATACCCCTGATCCTTTACTCTGTGCGGCTCCTTCGCTGCTCGCTCCGTGCATCTCTAGCAAGCAAAAAAAAAAAAAACTAGACAGAACCTGGACGCCCACGCCGGAATTAAAATGGTGATGCAGCACTTGTTTTCTGTCAACAAGAGTGAACATACTGAAAAAGAGAGAGAGAAAGAGTGAGATAGCACAAGAAGAAGAGGGAGAGAGCAAGAGAGTTCGGGGCTGACTGCTGGTTGGTATTCCTGAGGCTTAGCAAGAGAGGCTGATGGTGCAGAGTGGACATCAACAAGGAATTTCAATGTGGATACAATGGCTTGCAGTTTTCAAACCTTTTATTATAGTGTCTACAAACTACACACTGAAGTGGTTAACATTAAACAACATGAAATCTTCCCTCATTACCTCATCAGCATAAAATGTCATTTTAACGCATGTTAATTGTACTTCACATTGTGTATTTTCCTATTATACAGCAAGTTTTATAAGACAACGAGGCAAATATGTTTTTGAGTCACTGCAGCTGTTTTGTTTTTTTGAGCACAGACGAGCTGCCCTGTGGTCAAGAGGAGGCAAACACATCTGCAGCTGTTATTGTTTAAATTGAATACATTTTGATCTTCATTTTCCTGTGCTGTTAAGAAAGTGATTGGAAACCCGGGAGTAATCTGTATGAGTATTTCACCTCTTTATGTACAAAAATCAGTTAGGCAGATGAACTTATGACTGGGATTTGCGAGAGTTAAGATGAAAGAATCAGTGTTTGGGGCTGAGCCTCCAGCACACGGCACAGTCTCAGCCCCAACGTCGGCCAGGCAGCCATAAGCATCTGGATCCAGCCTCCCTCCTTTCTCGAGGGGGAAACCTAGCTCTCCCTAAACCCAACCAATTCGCTCAATAAACAGCTGGATTATTACATAAGACACGGCAGGGGCTTAATAGCCCCAAGTTCTTTGAAAAACCTGAAAAAAAAAAGAGAGAAAAGATTAGGCAGACTTCTAATTTGCTCATGCAGTTTGGAGTTCAACAGTCATTGACAATCATGCGGCCATGTTCATTCATCTACCGGGGCCAAAGAACTTCAAGGCTGTCAAGCCCCGGCTCAACAATTTTCAATTCCTTAATAATTTATTGATGGCGGGCAGTCAAATTGCATATCAATAATGTACAAGGGCTCAGTACAATGTTGATACGAAATACCCTTTCAGCCGGGCTCATTCATGCTCACAGACCTGCAGACATATGTACCGTGTTTAGTCCCACGTGGTCCGGCGCTGGCACGTTGCATGAATACAATCTGCTTCTGTGAGCTGTGTAAGTCTAGTTGATGATAGAGCATCTAAAAAAAAAAAGGCCTCTCGTGTTTTCATGTTTCAGGATAAAGCCTCAGAGGAGGAGGAGAAGAATTAAGCTTTTCATGTGGGGGCTGGGACAGAGCAGCAGATCAACTACAAAGACACCGATATGAAGAACAATGACAAAGCAATCACTGTGTAAAGTGATACAAACGTGATGCTGTAATAATATATATTCTTTATACTGTTGCACACTCTGTCTCTGCATACATGCAGAAAGAAAGTTTGCGCGCGTGCATTTCCCCGACACTTGTCTTGGTCTTCGATTGGGCAGCTATACATTGGATTTGGGCATGAGCCAATCACGCGTGTAGGACAAATTAAGTGACCAATGGCGGATTTCCATCTAGGTCAGCATCTTTTATTCAGGAGTCATGCGTACACGGTTACATGCCATCCCGCCCTGGGGGCCCTGCGGAGACCCACTCTGCCATAGAGAGATGGTCCACCATTTTGTTCTGTTTTGAAAATGATCTCCATGCATGAGATTAGCTGGGGGGCCCGCGAGCTCTTCCCTTTGTTGTGCATCCCAGTTTGGATTTTCCCGGCTGGTGTCTGTGCAAGTGCGCTGGGAGTGTGCACGTGCAGGCTGTGCATCCGTGGCGGCGAGCTGCATCTGTGCATGAGCGTGCATATCGCCTGTGTGTCTAAGAATGTGTTTAATGGGGGCTTTAGCTCTGAGCAGGGGAAAATGCAACCCTGATGGAGATATCCGATGCCCCATTCTGTGTGTAAAACCGTAGTGGTCTGCTGCTGAGCTTAAAGCACATCTCCGGCTTTGGTCTTTATAGCAATGCACACTTTTTAATTCATACCTCTACATGTACAGTAGGTATCTATGCCTCTTTGCACGAGGAAGGGTCATGGGCTAAACATTTATGAAGGTCATTTCTTGAACTGCGCCTGACCCTGCACTGCTGTGCACTGCTGTTCCCAGCATTTACGCTTTTGTAGGAGGGTTGTACCTTGGATGCATCGGTTGGCGTGTTGTTTTAGATAGCTTAAAAAAAACATTTAACATATGAAAAATTACGTATACAAGTGGCTACAAAAGTATGTAAAGTTGGTTTTAAAGCTGATGATGCCACTGCACCAAAATGTAAAAAGCTGTCTCTCTCAGCCGTTGGTTTCCCTCCACAGACTTAAAGCAGCAACAAAGCAACTAGACAGAGAGACGGAGAGTGAGAGATAGAGAGGGAGAGAGACTGGGGTATGTGGTTGCTATAGTAACCATCTGGTGGGTCTGAACTGTTTCTCCCTGGCATTCATTTCATCATATCGAGCCCCTGTCTGTCTCTCTCCCTCTCTCTCTCTGTACGTCTACTCTCACTTTTGTTTATCCCTCTCTTTTTCCCCCTCCATCTCTCTCTTATCTCCTGATCCCCATCTCGTGCCGCTCTCCCACTCTTTCCAAGCCGCCTGCCTTCCTCCTTCTCTTCCTCTTCCTCCTTTTCTCCTCCAGTTCCCCTCACTTTTGTTGCAAAGCAGTTGGAGATGGAGTATGTTTAATGTTAAATGCGCAGTGATCATTCCATCTCTGTTTTTTTGGCTGTCTGTCCATTTTTTAATCACCCTGCCCTGACAGACCCATCTGTTAATCCTGGACATTTTCATCAAAAAAAAAAAGGAAAAAAAAAAGAACTCAATTCGTACAGCCAGAATTTTTGGGCGGGATTCAGGTTTTGGGAGATGAGAAGAAGCTGGACTGATATCTAAGCGCAAACTTGCTTGAATGATTGACGTCATCTGTAATCACGATTTAGATGCAAGCAAAGTGGGTCTTTACCACCATATCATAGAGGAGAGTTGCTTTTTTGGATAGATCTCTCTTTAAAAATGTGACGTATAACTCCACTCGGGAGCAAACAGAATATTCTGGAGTGGCGTCTAAAGGGATATTTATTTTATTTTTCCAACCAGAGCTGCCTGCATTTCCCCCCTTTTCCTTCTTATCAGCAGTTGTCCTTGTGATTTCCCAGCAGAGTCTCAATCAGCAAGAGAATACCTGATCCCAATGCCAAATAAGGTTGCCCGCCACGTAGATACACACTGATATTTTTGCGTATACACGCACACACAAAATAAAAAGAAACATCAACACATGCATGCATAACCGCACACACGCAGTGGAACCAAATGCAAATGTTGCCTCAGCCATTTGCATGGGCACACATTATATTGCTGAGCCATATAACGCCCACTGATACACACCAAAACCAAGAGAGCGGGTGATTTTCCCAGGGAGTGGTTCAGCATGTCAGGTCACAGTGGGTATTTCCCTGGCAGAAACAAAGGTCAGATTCAGGGGTGCAGTGGAGAGCAGCATAGTTTGGGATTTCCGAGGGGGACAGCCGTGTGAGAAACTGCCGGAGTGTGTGTGTGTGTGTGTGTGTGCCGCAGCTAGCAGGGTGTGGTTTCTTTTTTCCACCACTTTCTGTCAGCGACCTGTGAATGCTCTCTCCCATTCTCTCTGGCTTGTCTCTTCCTGTCCTTCACAGTGCTCCTCTTCATCCTCTTTCTGCCTCGTCTTCTTCACCTGTCGGAGCTTATGTAACCTAACAGCTATGCAGAGCTTGACTTTCATCTGCCCCCCCCCCCCCCCCCAGCCCTGG
>VUQG01004530.1:5312-15815 GCA_015106755.1 Etia nguti
ACACACACACAACAACAAAGTACAGCTGGAATTCTCTTGTTTTCTTGCTATCACCACAAATATCCTTCTGATATACCATACAGTTGTCCTCTTCTCCCCTCTTCACTTTGGTAGACAGTGAGTCTTTGTTATTGCCCTTTATCTGTCTGTGTCACTGCAGACAGTTGATGACAACAATGCTATCAGCCCCTAAACCCACAGCAATAATTACACCTCTAACACAGAGCTGACCCGCCTCTTGTCAGTCAGGGCCATGTTAAACAATGACAGTGACTGCAGTGAAACACCTGCGTGAATGACTTGGAGGTGATGAAAGACTAATGTGGCGGTGAAGTGCGGCGCCATGCCGCGGGCACACTCATGACCTTGTAATCTTGGAAAGCTGAAGGAAATGGGTGGCAGGACGACTTCCTGAAATGTCAGCTTTGTGGTTTTATATTCTTGTACTCAGTGTTTTCTCCTTTCCTGTCCTCTTGGGTCAAACAACGTAAAAAAACAAAAAAACAAGCAAAAAAAACCCAAACATTGAAGAGCATTACAGCATTCAAAGAAGGCTGTAAACTTCTTTGAATGCTATACATACAAATGTAAAATTTCTAAAGGCTGTCAATAATGTAATCCTGTGGTTGTTCACTTTCTTTTCATGGAATGAACTCTTTCAAGTTTCCTAGAGTTTTCCTAGAATTTTCCTAGAATAACAGAGTAAACCATAATGCATCAATTTGTAGAAGAATAAATAAATAATAAACCTTCACTAAATTAGTGTAATGTCATAAACAAATAGCTAATAATTGTATTTATTTATTTATTTATTTTAAGTGGGTTTTTTTTTATTTTTTTTTTTAAGAATGTCATTTGAAAGTCAGAAAGGTAGGAAGATGAACTTGTTTTTTTTCATTGTACTGTAGTTTGCATGACTAACACTATTAGTCCATGTATCTATTGAATTATGAACAGGATATGAGGTTTGTTTTCATAGCTTTTGCCAATGGTTGTGATCATTATAATAACATACTGACCTTCTTAAGTATTCTCTTGTAAGTTTGCTTATGTCACCAAGGTGATCAGACATAAGGTATTGATCTCGTTGCAAGCTAGGAATGTCAGACACCTCAAAACTCAATAAAAGAGCTCCATCTTACTTTGCAGCTCACAGTTATTTTTCTCTTCCATGCCTGTTATGATTCATATGTTCCCCAAAATGGGTCTACATCACCCACTGACACAAGTGTAATAGCTAACATGCCTAATATGATGCCACTAGACGTCCCCTCATGTTAAATTCAGTGTGCAATTTATTGCTTGCCAGCTCCAGGCTCCACACTCTACACTGACTAAAGCACAGAGGATGGGAGGCGCAATGCTTTGCTGTGTGACACTAATGCATGCATTAATACGCATGGACATGCAGATACACATAGCCAAGCATATTGTAAATATGACTCAGAGGGATGGATGTCAGTATAATGAAAAGATCAACACCAGGATACTTAGTGGGGTAAACAGACACATCAGATAAAATGCTTTTGCTTCTCACTGCATCAAAAGAAGAGGATCTGGGAAACCTGTGACTAACTTGAAATACTATACTTTTGAGCATCAAAAACATGTGAATTTAGATCTCCATTAAAACTTGCCGAGTAAGTCCTGCTTCATTATCAGATTCCCCGCTGCCTGTCTCCGTGCTCCAAAATCTGTTCCAGATATGCTAATATTTTTAATGTGCTCATATTTTCAGTGCTGCGAATTTAGGTCAACATTCAAATACAATGTTGTCAATCCAGCTGAGTGCAGCTGCTGCTATAAAACTTATCACCTTGCACCTTTTGCAGACGCAATCCTACATTGGGTGAGTATTAGATACTTTTAGAGGCAGTGGTTACTTACTGACCCAAGTAAATGTATATATTTAGAGTATGCTCTCCACGTATGCTTAAGTTGCAGTACCTGCAGGGGGAGATAATGTATTTAGTATATTAATATAAGGCAAGAAGTCAGCAGTGGCTAAGAAAGGTATGAAGTACCAGGGTCCTTCTATGCCAGAAACCTTTTAAACTATATCAAGCTAGGTAGCTAATATGTATTTACATGTAAATGTGTTAGTAAATTCTGTTTAAACACTGTCCTGTATTTTTTTTTCATGTTGGCTTGAAATAAAATATCTAGCTCTGCTGGTACTGCAGTTTGCTGCAACTTAAATATGCACGTCCATTTCATGCTTCCACACGGTGGACAGGCATGTCTATTACACGCTTTGCTGTGATATCGGATTTGGTCACCTTTCCAACTGTTCAGTCATTTCCTTCAGATGTGGCTTTGTGAGGTTTTTTTCCTTCTTCTTTTTGCTTAGACTGTGCTTTATTCAGCTTTCATTATGTTTTATTCACCTTCTCGTTTGTTCACTGGTGTGTTCTTAAGTTGCAGTGTGTTTGACCTCCCGGGGCCACCGTACATATTTCTTTTTTGCAGACACGAGTGACTGAACAGATTTTCTTCTTTGAGGTGAGCTCTTATTGGATTTTATAGATGGTTCTTCCTCTGTGCATCATTGAGCTCCAAAGTTTCACCTTAAGTTCAATGACACACTGTCGTCTTAATAACCACGGGATTCTTGATGTACTCAGATGTTGAATTTGCACAAAGTAGGGAATGTCAATACCAGCATTGTGTCATTTCTGGATTAATGGAACCCAGCGTGGAGAATCAGCTGGAATTCTTGCATTCGTTAATTCGTTATGTATTTGCCTTCATTCTCTTCCAGAGCCTTCACTGTCTGTTAGTCTGAGGATAAACACGAGCCAGTTACATCAGGCCCACACCCTCCCTGTTTATACTGACAATGATGACTTGCCCCTAGCTCCAGCCCCGCCACGGCCGTCCACACATGGAACTCATTCTATCTGTGCGCAACACCACGAAAGCCTGCTGGATCGCTCCACCAGCATCATCCTGTAAAACAATCTGTTACTACGGCAACAGGTGCTGTTGGAGACATCCACAATTTAACAAAGAGCAGAAGTTGATTTTAAGTGACCAGTCACAGAAAGTTGAGTTTATGGGCAAAGCAGAGCTTTAGGGAAACACAGTAAGGATGACATCAGTGTCCGCACATGCACATGATCTAGAAATAGAGTCACTGTGTTTGTCTTGGCCCGCCTCTATGCAGTTACTAAGGCTGTGTCAAAATGTGATATGTTGCAGATATCATCTTGCACTTGCCAAGAAAACTGTTTAGAAAAAGATTTAATGAGCTTAAGGTATTAATGCGTGTTAAAACTCTATTGGAGCAGTCCTGTCAAACTAGCGCTGCAAGATTGCTGAAATGGATTAGTTTGTTTACAAAGGCAACAACTATCAGAGGTGAGAAAAAAAAGAATAGCATTTGAAAAGCACTACGTGGGTGCAACCATATGATCTCACAATGTTTTGTTGAAGCTATTTGAACCAGACTGTAGATATTTGAGCAAAGTGTGTGTGTTTGAACTCTGCTTTACCGTGTGGAAGAAGGGGCGACTTGAGAATCCTGGACACGTGATACATAATGTCACATTATAGTGCCGTCCTGCTAAAATCTAAGTTGGGGTGGCTGCCAAACTAACAGAACTCGTGTCATATGAACACTTTTGCCCCACTCGGTGCCTGTGTGAACACATTCTTCAACCAGAATATCCTGTAATCCCCTATTTCAAACTCAAGATGACAATGAAACCCAAAACTATAATTAACCCTTGCACGTCCAGCATACTTCACATGCCTTTCAAAGTAAAGACAAAATGATACGTGACTTCTTCTTCCACCCTTTACTGTTAGAAGAATCTTTGCTATGTGTGCAGAGAAATGATAGAATAGAATAGAATAGAATAGAATTCAACTTTATTGTCATTGCACATGTCACAAGTACAAGGCAACGAGATGCAACTGTAACGAGTAGCTGCTGCACATTGAGGAATTTTACACACAAAAGGAGTTGACTTTGGCTTTAAGGTCTTTGATTAGCAAACATTTAGAACTGGGTCTGGCTGTTGATAGATTAGGATTACAACATAGCTGATTAAAAGGAACACAATGAACAGTCCTTAGCTGACCCTTTTTGTGTTTAATACTTAACTATGCTGTTAGAAGAATGATGTCGATCAATTTAAAAGGGACTCTGCTGAGTCACGGCACGGTGACAGGGCTACAGTACAGTCTTGTGATGTTAGTGCCGTGTGGATGAAGACCTGGATGACTCAACCCTGAACACTGGTTGGTACAACTGCCCATTTTTCAGGGTACAGAAGGTGGGGAGTAGTGGGTGGACAGATCACTGGACCGGGAAAGATTGCTTCCAGGCCTTTCTGAGTGCCGTGTCCAGATGGATGATCACTAACTTAAGATGACTGGATCTGAGTTTAAATCAAGCGTTGTTCAAAACAGAACCTGGCCACTTTTTTCTTCCCTTACTCTCAGCCTAGTTTCTGCACTGTTCTTCCTTCCTACCCCCCATTTTGCCACCCCTTTCATATTTATCGCTCCGATTTATGCCCTCCTTTTCGATTTTATATTCATAAACCCCTATTTCTGTCTTTCTGAAAATAAAAAAACCCTTTCCATAAGAAAAAACCAAGCACTAACCCACTGCTCCTGTGCGTGACAAAAATATCCATTTAGTATCAGTAGTTTTGAGTGTAATCAAAGGACTATTAACCCTTTTACACGCTGACAGAGATTCTCTGTGTTCAAGGTTCTGCTGACCCCCGGCACAGGGTTTTCCTTTTCTTTTTTTTTTTTTTAAAATCAAATTGCTATTCCATCACATCCAAAGATTTACGTAATTTCCTATTGGATTAATAAAGAATTTCTGATTCTGATCTTAACTGTCTTAAAACATCTTTTTAAATCAAGCTTGAGACATTTGATATCCTTAAAAATCTCCAGAATTTAAAAATTAGGCTTGGATAATTTTGGTTTTGGGAACAACTATCAGCTTGCAATTCAGTCAACACACCTCTGGGGGAGCTACGGTAAGAGTTCGTTGTTTAGGCACTTTGGTACTCTCTGACTTTTTTACCATCACTATCACTGACTAAGGATTATGACTGGTTAACCAACACATGAAATCCTCATTAGCTTCACCTCTACTTTTAGTCTTTTTCTAATATAATAATATTAGTATGCTAATAAGCTACTATGGCATCAAGATGTCAAATATTTAGCTTTTATGTGAGAGCAATTTGCAGAACAGTCTCTGGCATCCTGTGAGGGACGGCACAGGTAGGGTTAAATTCTCTGTGGAAGGGATTTTTTTTTTTTGGAGGGGCAGCCATGAGGTTATCCCCCTGTGTCAGACTGTCACTTTTGCCCGAGGCACCTAAGGAAGAAGATTAAGTGGAAATGACCGGAACTGGTGTTTGCAAATGTGCACACAAGATAGGACCTCTGTGGCCACATCAAAACAATGTTTGCTCACTTCCTGCCCTGCTGACCGGATGTGGCCCCATGTGAGCCTAAAGCTTTTCCCTCCCTGACAAAATTACATAAAAAAAATATTTTTTGTTGTTGCCTATTTAACACAGTATTGATATAGTAAAAATAACAAAGGGGCAGTATACTTTGAACGTGACTTCAGGGGCTCAATCCAACCGTAATAGGAGCACTAGAACAACTCCCAACAATTAAGGTATTTTATTTGTGTTTTTTCTTTATGTAGAACAGAATTGGTTTTGGTCACAGATTTCATTATTTTCTGCCTGACAAAAGATTACTATAGATTATTTCACAGATTACTGTAATTGGAATAGAAAGACTGCATATGCCAGCAGCACCTTCTAATGACACCTATCCCTATCCCTGTCAAGCCCCTGACAGGAAATCAAGTTATGGGCATGGATGGGCAGACAAACTAGGATATAGGTGCCTCCTGATTGAAAGTGTTCTCACTGATTTGGCCTATTTAGAACACATAGAAAATAGCATAGACTTCATACTATAAAACTGATGGATGATTTTCAGAAGTCATAGTGAAAGACCAAACCCTCTCCTTCCCTGTCACAGAAACAGGCCACGCAAAATGGTTACAGAGCAAATAACAACCAAAGTGATTCATGTGTCAACTAACGGATACGTTTACAGAGAGCTCATGTTTTGTTGGAAGCCTTTTCTGTAACTTTGATGTTATTATATTCAACAGTCTGCTGTTGTTGAGCAGCATTTTTTTTCTCTGAAGAAGAAGAAGACATTATTGAGTTAATCTGAGGGTCATGCGGAAGTGTTAAAACCACCTGCAGGTTAGGTAATACACAAATTCCCCAAATAACAGACTTCCCTTTGAGGGGGAGCCACATGTTTGATAAACACAGTGACGGCCTGTGTTTGCAGTCAACACAGAAACCATCAAGTCCACTTTTTCTAAATGGTTATCTAACGCTCTATCACACAAAGTTACATCATTGTTATACAACCCTCACAGAATGGGACGGGACTGTCAGCTGATGGTTTGGAGCATCTTTCATAGTTTTTAAATAACAGAATGTGATCTCTGCACGTCTTTTTATTTTTATTCAGGCTGAATTAGCTTCCTTTTGCTGGAAATTGCCACTGAGTAATATTTTTACTGATTTGATTAATAAAAATAGAACTACTTAATTAAATAGCTGCTCTGAACATAAAATCCAACAGTGTGGGGCTCTCTCACACGGTCAGCTGGCAGACAAAACAGGTTTTCTCATAAAAAAAAGAAGGATTTCTCTTGGCAGGTCTTGCTGGCCTCCATTTCACTGCAAAGACGATGGATTGCAGTGGATTGTTTCCCCATCACACAGAGAAAATATTAAAAAGAGTGCATCATCCACCACTGGTGGCCAGACTTCAGTGATTAGCGTTCTCAGACGGGCCTCTTTTCAGTGGGTGAGTTCAGGTGAAATGGACACATTAAATTATCTGTATAGAGCTCATTTGTCATGTTCCCTTTCCTAGAAACACAGTAGTGTAGTCTAAAATATATAGTAGGTTTCTTCCACTGTCAGAATGTGTTTGTGGCTCCTGCCTGGAGTCAACACACCGGTTAAAAAAAATATGCTCCCTAAAATAGATGGACTAAAGCACAAGGAGAGAATTATTAGACATGTTGCCATTGGTGGGAGGGTCACTCTCATATCTGATGTGCATCTGGCAGTGAAAGTAGAGCAAATAATAATTTGACGGATGATAAATAAGACATCGCACCAAGATGTATTATAATGTGTCTCGTTAACATTTCTCTTCATGACTAATCATGCTGTGGTTGGCTACTTTTTGTAATTCCTTACAGATAACCAAAATCATTGCTCACCACTGCACATCAGCATGGCCAAGAAAATCACACAGGTACTGAACGCCCAGGAAGGGCTGCCATTTTCTACCCTGTCCAAAAAACCCAGAAACTTTTCAAGTTTACTTTTTTACAATCTACCTTTGCAATGAGCAAGTTAACAGTTAAAAAGATAGTGGAAGAGCAGCTTATAGATAACATATTCTTGACTAATCTGCCTCTGCATTAAAACCATCTGTCTAAAGTTCTGGAGAACACGTCCCACCCATTGAGTTGTGGGAGTATTACTTTGTTCTCATATATCAATAATAGGACTAAGTTCTAGGGAGTTTAGAGGACTTGGGCTCATTTTGGTAGAACAGAGGATCCTGCTGGGGAGACCACTGATGTTGGGGGTGTGGGAATGCTTGGACTGTAACAGTGTTCAGGTGACAGGGTCGATTAAAGTAATGTCGATTAAAGTAATGACCTTATTACTTTAACCAGAACCCAAAGTTCCCCAGAAGAACATTACTCTGTAACGACATGCTCGATATTGCTCAGTTGTTCTGCTTGAAGCTGGTTTTTCTGCATACTGCCACAGTCGTCTTAATGCTCTCCAGGTGGTTTAGAGGAAAGTCTATCTTTAAATACTTATGGCCCACTGGCTTCAATAGAAGCCAGTGGGCTTGATTATCAACCAAGCAATGTGGGAACTGTTTGTCAGCTTGACTGTCCAGCAGCCAAAAATGGCTTCAAAACATGTTTGCAGACCTTGGTAACTTAACCAGTTTCAGTGTATCTTGGAAAACTATACCTGCACAGTCCAGTTGCAACTAAGGAGAAACAAAACACCAAAGATAATTTTGTAGCCTAGTTTTAAAATCTTGTGCCAAAAGTAATTTGGCAAGTCTCATACTTACTGGATTTAATCTTCTACAACATTTGTTATTAGATTACTAATGATGAGTTGTTTTTTTTGTTTTTTGTTTTTTTAAAACACTAAACAAAAAAACCCCAAATTCAATTTCAAAGAAATGAGCTCCTTACTTCTTCTGATTTTTTTGAAGCCATTGGCATGGCCCTAAAACAGTGATCATGCACAGATATTGCTGAAGCTGCTTTGCCGTGGCTTGATGTTTCTGGTTGGCAAAGACAAAGCTATATTTAAGTGCAAACACACGACAGGAGTGTATTGCACATGACAGCCAAAAAGCTGCAATGGGTGAGCAGCCAACACACTAAAGTCCATCTGTCAGAGAGCACCAGCCCGCTGAGCCACTGGCTGCAAAGTTCGTGCTTTTATTTATACACCTATTTTTTACTGTGAATCTGATTTCTAAACATTTTCTTGTAAAAAATGTGAGTCAAAAAGATCCCATAAAGAATAAAATCCATTTAGATGTGTAACGTTAATAGTTTTCTTTGTATAGTACATAAAGCTCAGTTTAGGAAATGAAACCCTCCCCACTCAAAAAGCATTATCAATCCCAACACGTAACATACTGATGATTTGTCACGGCCCAAGGTGTCTCATAGTAACGCGAAAGTCCTTAGGAGATGCTCTTGGTTCTCAATTGAGTGCCGCTCGCGGTGGTAACACACGCTTAGAACAGAGGCTCCAGCCACCCATTCCAGCCCCAGCCCCAACCATAACCATAACCTTAACCCTATCACATAGTGTTTTCCAAAGTGATTCATGATCAGAACGTAAAACACATTTACATGTATAGATTCATTCCAACCAGCTCTCATGCCTCCGAACGCGTAACATACCGATGATTTTTCATATGCATCGGTATGTTACGCGTTGGGATGAGAACGTGTTGCAAAAACAAGGGTAATTCAGAATAATATCTTATTTTGATGTTTATTTGACCAAATAATCTGTGTTGAATGACAAGATCATTCAATAAAGTAAAAGTGAGCTAGCAAAGTTTAGTAGTGCTGGACGACACTTAAATGTATGTAAAAGAAGAGAAAATTTTATGCTATTGTTGCTATTTGGTTTGCAAACAAGTTGGTTAATGATGAATATTTAATGCTTTAAGGAAATATTTAAAATGCTTGAATTTGTTAAAGATAACTCCACTCACCTTTCTACAAATGTGATTATTGGTAATAACTAAATACTAAATTATACATGGTAGAAAAGATGCTTAATGTAAATTTTTGCTGCTGTGACCATGATCAAAAAACACAAGATATTGGCCCCCATGAGATGAAAGAAGATGCAAAACTTTTCGTTGTTGCAGTGAGGCAGTGCTAACTAACTCGTCAGTCTGTTAAAAATGTCATAGGAGGGTGTTTTCCCATGACATTTTTCTTACTTGTCATGTCTTTGAAAAGTAGAGACGCTTACTGTTTTACAGTGTGTTTTTAAACCTGTTGTGGCATTCCCTCCCTCTTGTAACAGTTGTAACATGTTTGCTGAAAGAGCCAATTTGAGAGCCGCTGAGAGGACATTCTTCTTGTTAAAGCAAATTATGAAATATATCCCTGCAATTAGCTACAGCAATTAGGTTAGACAGTGAAACGTATAGGTGTAATTACCCGCGGGATTAAGGTTAAAAGATGAAATCTAGCCTCATGGTGTACCAAAAGATTTAGGTGAAACTGAAATATATCCCTCTTATTAAATGTGTCAGTTAAATGAAGGGACAAATACTCTTTTTTTCCCCCCATCCACCAACCTCCATGTTAAATCTGACCCTTTTAGGCATGTGCATTAGAGTAAGACGCAGCACGTGAGGCCGGTCAAAGACAGATGCGTGTAATCACTCATCTACTCTGTTATTATACTGCCAACAACAGTAAAGCTGTGCAAAGGCGCATAAAGACATGCGTCTGAAAGAGTAAAAGACTCAAGACAGGAAGTAAACGAGGGGATGAGGTTTCAGGACTGCGCAAGGAATTATGGTGTACGTGTTTGTAAGGATGTTTGGTGCAAAGCAGTGTTGAATGAGAAAGAAAAATCATGAAAAAAAAGCAAAGAGTATGAATGCACCTTATCAAAAAAAAATGTGCAAGAGATAAGATCCTGTCTTTGACTTTACGTGCATACAAAGCATACCTGGAGAGCATTTTAAAAAAAAGTTGAACATTAATAATTCCAGTTGCTTATCAAAATAAAAAATTAAATATTTAAACTGTATATTTTTTCTAAACCACATATTTATTATGGACTTTAAGTTGTCTTTTTTTTTTTTTTTTTTTTTTTAATTTTTTAAATTATA
>VUQG01004531.1:0-11692 GCA_015106755.1 Etia nguti
TCTCTCTCTCCCTAGGAGGTGAAATGCAAGAGAAGGAAAAGGAGAGATGAGCAGACTGGAGGGGTAATTCTGAAATAATGGGGGAGGAAGATCAGCCAGAGCTGAATCTCAAAGGTTTCATAACTTCTACATTCCTTACAACGAACCCACACTGAAAAAGCCTTGGAGAGTGGGAGAGAGTGATCATCTGCTTCACTGTGCCATAAAATACATTTATGTGTGTTCACGCGCCTTCTAAAGGGACAAATCCTGAAGCATCTCCACATGCAGGGCCTCAGATTGAGACCTTTTTTCTTTTCTTTTTTGAATTCTCTTCAGCGCAAAACCACCCAGGAGTGAGAGAATCTAGTAAACTGTGTGATCTGAAACACTGCATGTCCTTCTCTCTGTTTCACTGCATGGAGCGTAAGGGAGAAAAGGAAAATTGAAGTAGCAATCCCACCAGAGCACCTTTGGGCAGCCCCTTGACCCCACTTTGAAAAACACCTGCGTAGGCAGTGTTTGCAGGCCTCGGCTCTCCCACTGAGTCACCCACTGGTGTAATACGTGTGGTACATAGCGGCTGCTTGCCAAATGAAAGTGATCTCTGCACCACTGCTCACTCTCCCTTGGTGACACAAAAAGCCAATGTTGTTGTTTTTTAAAATTTTATTATTCTTTATTACTTATTTTTACAAAGATATTTTAGTGTAAAGACAAAAAAATGAAATCCACAGGGTACCTACATGGACAGATAGCGCTGTCTGAATTTAATCTGACCCACGTGCTTTGAAGCAGAGTGTTTCAGGACATGAGTCTGCAGTGGAGCACGCATCTGATCCTTCCAGTGAGAGATCTGCTTTGTGTTGCCTCTGCAGCGGCAGCCCCGCCCACAGGTGCACCGCCGCATTTATTATAAGTAAAGGAAAAGATCAAGGTCGCATCTTCGGCGAATTTAGGAGGATTCAAAAGGGGTCACGGCGAGGGGCTGTCCCTGCAAAATGCATGTCTCCGTGACAAATGCATCGTTGGCTGCAAATGATCCTCCCCGGATTCAGTGGCGGCTGTTCCATTTCCAATCAGTCCTCCAACTTCGACAAAGTCAAAAAATAAGAAATTGATCCCGGAGAGGTGCAACGAGGAAATATCTCAGGATTTATGGGTCTTCTTCTTCTTCTTCTTCTTCTTTCTTTTTCTTCTTTCTAATGAAAAATATGGCTTGGTATTTCCCATCAGTCATGACCCTTCATACTTCCTGTTCTCTATGAATGTCAGGGCGTATATGAAGTTAATGACTATGAAGGTGTAAGCTTTGATAATGTCATCATGAAAATGACAATAAGCACGTGCTCTAATCCGCATACAATTAAGGCAGTGAAAACAGATTGGGTGATGTTCTGAACTCGTGAAACTGAAACCTGTTGGCAGCACGCTGTAAATGTCAGTCGTTATTAGTTATAAATAAAGAGAAAGTGTATGATGGCGGTAAAGCTGCTCACGATAAAGACATGATGGTTAATTCAGAGTCCATGACATGGCTGACTGACATGAAGGCAACACGGCAAGGTGATGAAACTGGACATTTTACACTCATGCTGCCTCAGTAATGAAATGTCCTTTTCTCACTCTCAACACTTTCGGATAAGAATTGCCATGACTACAAGGAGTGCCTGCTGTTTTTACCGCTGCTGTGCTGCCCTCTTCTGGACACTAAAGAAACAACATTGTCAACAGTTTTGACTCACATCAAGCCTCTTCACAGCATCTTTTTTCCTCCCCTCTATCGGAAAAGCCCTAACGTTTAAGTTTTCTGACTTTATAATGTAATTTTTTTTTTTTATGTGTGAAGTGCAGAGATGTTAGCACAGGAAACGAAGGAAACTCTCAGTAACCTCATTAAAAGGATCTTTCCCGTGAGGGTGGGTGTTAATGTCAGGCTTACCTGACATTTGTTGTTTATTAAACCATTTGAAAATCAAATCCTCAAGAGACTTTTTTCACTTATGTAACACATTCCGGCATCTTTCAGTTGGCTGACCTGGTGCAGGCTGTCTGATGAAACACTGCAGTCTTTATTTTTAGGAAATGGCTATCTGTGGTCTGAGAGACCAGACAGAGAAGGGTTAGATCTGTGTGTGTAGATCCATTTGTGTTGTTATTCGTTTCCCGTTCCCACGATGCTTTAAAGAATCACTCTGTATCCTCACAGACGACCACATCTTGCTTTGTATTCTCACCCTGTCTTTATTTAAGTCTCAGTCTTCCCTGGTCGCTGCCACCACCACCACCACCACCCCCACCTCATTAATCAGTAGTGCGTTAAATGACAGCATCTGTCTAATCAGGGAGAAGAAGTTATACAGTATTCCCTGCACCACGGCATCAAAGGAAACAGGGTAACTGCAGGCCATTTCACACGAAGAATCATTTTCACAGCAGCACCATGTTGAGCACGAAAACTCTCGCACTTTTCGCACAGTGGAAAAGCACCGACAATGAATTTCTGCCTCGAGTGCTGTGAATTGAAGCTCTAGTGCAGGCCTATTTAATGCTGTACATTTTGTCTCTATTCACGTTAATAAATCAGCAAATTGCTCAGTTGGGCTTTAAAAATACAATTTGCCCAACGAGCTGATGCAGAAAGGAACAGAGTGCACACCAGAATATATATCCTCCCCTTATTCCCATTATCCAACGGAATGTAAATTACTACTGTTATCCCAAGTCATGAATATCATCAACTCCACCACTTCACACGCGTCTTTCAACTCTGGTGGTTGCATTCAAATGACATTACCCTATTATCAGTGAGGTGTGACTTATTGGCTGTTGACTGACTTCATGATGCCCGCATCCCCCCTCGTCCCTCGCATTAATTAATCATCGCGTCTTAACCACCAAAACTTAAAAGAATAATTTAATTAAAACTAAACTCTGGGGCTACAGACTTTTTTTTTTTGAATAATAGACTTGAGGAAGTCTTTCCCCCCCCATGGTGTTTTTAGGGGGTGGAGGAGGAGGGTGTGGGCCTTCAGCGTCATTCCAAGGGAGTTGCAGTGATCGCGGACTTCCCTCAAAGTTCAGTTGCCGGAGTTAAATCAGCCACAAGGGGAATGTAACTTTGGAGTTCGGGAAATTTGCGGATGGTAATAACAGGGTAGTTTTTTCTATGGTAGAAATATTTATTTGAATGAGTTTGTTAAGTATGAAGCACATGCGTGGAGAGATGGACCGGCGGTGGGCAGTTTTCACACTGATTTTAAACTTTCAGCTCACTTACGGGACCCCCTCCTCTTACGGCTTGTTCCACGGGTCTGCAAACACTGGACACAGACACAGGACGGGGTAAGTAATGACTTCTGTACAGTTTAGACGAACTCTTTAAAACTTTCTTTCACAAACTAATAAGCGCTTCATGACGGGTGTTTCTGCTTAAAGGTAACGCTGCGCTCTTGCTGCCAAAAAACAATCCTATGAGTTCCAGACTTCTCAGTTACCTGAATGACCTAAGATCGGTGAGGATTTAGCCTCTTACGGTCATAAGGAGTTTGATAGCATTCCCTGTTGTTCTATCAGCCTGTGACTAAATTTGGCTCTAGTTCGCCAGTGTTGCCAAATGTTGGCGATAAGGTGCAGATAAATCCTGGAACGTCACTGATTACCTCCAGTGTGTTATGTACAGCAGACCACTGCATTTCCACATGTTTTCTGATAAATGAAAATAGACTGGGGATGGGCGTCTGACAAAGCTCACTGAAACGACGCCTTTAGGGAAAGCTCATAAACCATATGGAGCTTGTTAGAATACTTTTATAGTCCAGCTGCATTCTTTTGTATATATTGCTCTAAATTAATTGCCACTTCTTGGTATACATGCTTAAGTCCTTCTTTATCTCCCTCCTCAGGAACTGGTGCGCCTATATGGTGCAAAAGAACGTGAGCTGCGCCGTGCAGGGGAGTGTGGAGAGCTTCCAGGAGCCCGTGGTGGCCCCCTGCCCAGCTTACCAGCCCGACTGCCAGCAACAAGTGGCGTGAGCATCCGGGGAGAAGGGGTTGAGGGTGCATGTTTAGATGCGTGTGAGAGAATAGATACAAAATGTTTATTTGGGAGAGATCTGGAGGCAGAAATGTTCACAGTGGCTGCAAAACTTCATGGGCAGAAGCAGAAAAAGTACAGCTTTTACAGCAAGTTACAAAGCCCACTGAAAATAGGCAAAGGGAGGAAGCTGTGGCTAAAGCTAATAAAGTGGAGAGCACTACTCAGAGTTTAAAATGTACTCATTTATGTCTGTTGTTGGACTAAATGACAAACCAGGCTGAAGCAAGTGTTACCAGAAAATGCCCAACAAGTTCAAAACGTGATGCAACCACTACCAGCTGCACTTCTTCCAACACAAAACTTATGATGACATGTACTATGTAGAAATGTATGTTATTTTGCCATTTTCCAAAAGCATGTAGAGAAGCCATTGTTCAGGTTCACAATAGTGCACACATGGACAAAATAGGGCTTGACGGCCACAACTGGACTGCAGAGCATCTAAATCCAGCCTGGAATGTCCAAAAAGGAAAAGAAAAGAACTAACCACCCTAAAAATAAATAAATAAACAGAAGACGAAGCGACAGTATGTAGAGGAATCTTAAGCCGAATCACTGCTGCTAATGTATATGAGACATCTGAAAATATGCAGACAAATTTAAGTGTTGATATAGAATTTTGATGACTTTTCTTTAATGTTAGTAATTTTTCCCTCGTGGGGTCAGATTGATTGGTGATTCTTAATAGTCCATAGGAGTGAATGTGAGTGCGAATGGTGATCTGTCTTTCTGTGTTAGCCCTGCAGCAAATTGGCAACCTGTCCAGGGTATAACCTGCCTCTCACTCTCACCCAGTCCCCTGAATTGGATAACTGAACTGATGGATGGATGGATGGATATTTTCCCTGTCATGTGTAACCATGGTATTTGCAAATATAGGGCCTTCTCTTGACTTAAAAACTCAAACTCAGCATCGGGCTGAAAAAAAAAAAGCTGTCCAGCCCTTCTACAGTAGCTACACGATGAGAATAAGTAAAATAAAAAGGCTTGTAACGGGCAAGTATTAATAGTAATATATATTTGAGCCAGTTCACATTTACTTTTTGATCTGTTCGTTTTTTTAATTTTCTGCATGCTAAGGTTTGACTTTGTGTTTAAAATTTCACCTTTAGATGACATCTTTATGTATCTGCATGTTTGTCCATCTAGTCCTATGTTCAAATGAGTTATGAGACTCTAACAGATGGTTGACAGTTGCTAATTTGTTAGCATTAGAAAGAATTTAGCCCTGATTAAAACATAACTCAATGTGTTGTTGTAGCTTTCATAACTATTATGGAAAAAATAGACTTTGCTATCAGTTTATCTGACAAGCAATTAATCTTGAATCTTATTAGGGTGGTATTATGATATCTATCTATCTATATATAGATATAGATATATATAGATATATTGTGTATAACCTAAATACCCATGTACTTTTGCAAATGTGAACATATCACAATAAAAATAAAACTTTCCCCTAACCCATTTAAAGTTATACAACTTGATTACCATATCCAATCCCCAAAACTTCTGCACTAAACAAATCATTAACTGATCATTGTAAATGGGAATGTCGGCACCAGTGACTGGAACAGTTTAAATTTTGTACTGGAAGATGCTGTGTTGCAATTTATTTCATTTTTCTTTGTGAATCATTGTTAGTCCTTAAACACATGCTGTCTGTGGTTCTGCTTTGTGATCCTCTTGCACAAACACATGGATGAGAGCCCCTGCTCTGTGGAAAAGATTCCTGGAAGCTGATCATACTTAGGTCACCAGAGTTCCAGGGAAGAAGAGCTGGCCATGAGAGGACACACCTCAACTTATGATACACAGCACTGACTTCGTGTTGTCTCATGTTAGGATTAGATTTGATTATACTTTGTAGATCACAAGCAGACTATAAAGTGTTGTTGTCACTTGCTTTCTTTTTTTGTTCCTGCTTATTCAGAGTGAACAGTTTTACCAGTGACAGTTGGGAACTGTGTAAAGATGATTGTTTCAGATAATAACTTTCCAGATGTTTTGCATGACATGACCCCTGGCTTCAAGGAAGTGATATCATCCATTGTTTCTTAGGGAAATGCTTTATTTGGCTGGAAAGCTGGAATTTTGTCATGGTGAAGAATGAAGGAGAAGCTCTAAAATGTCTATGTTCAAAAAAAAAAAATCCCCAAAAAACAGATGTTTTGGTGATTGCAAGAGTCAACCAATTAACAGGTTCTTCTTTTTGAAGTAGTGGAGTAGTTTTGCATGGAACATAATAAGACTGATAACACTTTCCAAAAGGTCTGGATGTGATTTTGAGAGAAGTCCAGTGTTTCCTGTTTATATTTATATATGCCCAAGACTTTGAGACTACATCCATATGTGTTTGAACAACTAAACTCATTTTTTTTCTCTGCTTTTTGTTTACAGGTACAAAACTCGATTTCGACCCACATACAAGATTGCCTATAAGACGGTCACAGAGTTAGAGTGGAGATGCTGTCCTAATTACCAAGGTCCAAACTGTAAAGACTCAAAGCCAACCCCTGACCGACAAACAGTTCAGGGAACGCAGCCTTACCGCTCACCAAATCCTGGACATGCAACCAGACACATACAGAGTGAGAAATCAACTTTATACCAACAGTATTTTACTAAACATTAGTATGTGCCACTAACAAAGTAATTTTTACTTATTTATGTTATAATTCATAAGTTATTCCATTATTCCAGGGCCGGAGCGAAGAGAGACTCCACAGCATGTGACAAGACCTGGTGGGACAGATAAGGTGCATCTCCTGGAAGGTGAAGTTCAGCGTCTGTCTCAGACAGTCCTGGATCTCCAGTCTGCTTTGACGGGGTTAACGGCAAACCTTCAAGAGGACACAAAGAAGATGCTGATGACGCTTCTAAACAACATGCGCCCACCAGACAGTCCCACGGATGCAGCTACGGAGGAGAACCCGGCCGTTTTGGATGGCCATCAGGCCACCAGAGGTGGGATGCCAGGACAGAAGGACATAGAAAAAATAGTCGCTCGTTTGGATGATATCAATAACGCTCTGCAAAACAAGGATGAAGCTCTGGAAGACCTAAGAGGAATCACAACAAGTCATGAGGGCCAGATACGTGTCCTCATGGATGCCTCTCAGTCTCAAGCTTCACCCATACCGGATTTTGATGTTATACAGACTTACATTGATGGAAAATTTGAAAGCCTAAAGAAAGAGATTGACCAGAATTTGGAGGAGCAAATGGCCAAAGCTCAGAGCTCATGTAATGACAAGCTCCAAAAGCTGCAGAAGACCTGTGAAGACAGCCATGATGAAGTTTTGGACAGGTTTACCAAGTTGGTGAATTCCAAGGAGGCTGATCTGCGAAAGGAGATCCGATCACTGCGTCTAGACTTGGCTGCTGCAGATGGACCTGTGCGAACTCAAAGGCAGACGGATCCATCCAAAGAGGAAAAAGAACACAGTGACCATAAAGACCTGTGGCGTGAGATTGACCGCATTGCAGAGGCTCACCGCATCCTGAATGTCCGCATTGACAATGAGCTGGAAAATCTGTCTGCTCCACAGGAAAGCATCAGCGATTTTTCCGTATTGATTGAGGAGCTGGAGGCACGTATAAATATTACAGAACTAAATGCAGAGACTCACTGCTTCTATATCGAGGAAAAGCTAACCCGTACAATCACAGAGGAAGTGGCAGCTCTTCGGATGCTTCTGGACGGACGTCTGAACGGCATGGAGGACCAGTTTACGAACATGCTGGTAGAAATGAGCAAAAACAATTTCCCAGGGGAGTTTAGTGACTCTATTAATGCCATCCAGTCAGAAGTTAACAACAACAAGCTCCTCCTCCAAGGTTTGGATGATAAGGTTAACACTGTTGGAGAGTTGTGCTCTGCAGGATGTTCAGGCTCACAAAATACCGCAGGACAGGTAACTTCTGCACCTAAACTTCATGGTCTAGAAAACATTTTGAAGGACCTGTATCGGTACAGAAATGACCTGGACGTCCTTCACTCGGATGTGAGTTCCAACACAGCCAAGCTCAGCCAACTTGAGAATCTTGTTCAGAGGTACTCAGGAGCAGAGGAAAGAAGTGTGCAGACAATGGATGACTTCAAGAAGGGACTGACTAATCTTCAAAACAACGTAGTCGGTCTGGCTGGCGCTGTTACTGGTTTAAGTGATTCCTTAGGTAAATACAACCAAGATATGCAGAAAATAAATTCAACATGCTGCTATGCTGAGCAGAGAGCTGAAGGCAATACAGCACAGGACAGCTGGGGTACATCTGAATCCACTCAACGTAAGGTGGGGGAGCTGGAGGACAGACTCGATACACTTAGCAGGCAGGTGTCATCTGAACTGAGTGAATGTAAACAGAACACACAGGGTGTTTCTGATGGCATCTCCGCTGTGGATGGACGTGTAACCCGACTCGAAAAGGTGTGTGGAAGGTTAGACGGAGTTTCTGCTAACATCAAAGACCTGAAAGATGGGCTGGAGAGACATGTTGCCGGCCTGCGGGACTGCGTCTACAGAATGAACGTCACATGCGGAAATCACGGAGCAGAAATCAACGCTCTGCAAAATTCCTTGCAGAAGTTTCAGGCACAGCTGTCTGCCATGGCCAAACGTGTTTTGAAAGACGGCGCTGCCAAAGAGCCAGGTGAGTTGATAGCAATAAAACAGTTCAGTCTTTATTTTTTTTTAAAAATTGCAAACAAACTTTTAATGGACAGCTGTGACATTCCTGTCCACACATTAATATGGTCACACCCAAAATGAAGCTTGAAAAAGCATAACAACAAGCACTCTGCGCATTGCATCAACCAAATACAAGAAAAGCGTAAACACGCAAAGGGTTAAAAAAAAAAATTGGCCCGACAGAGTCAGTCACTTAAACATGAATCCAGATGCAGACTTCTGGAAGTCTTTCCTGGAAGACATTCAGTGTTGCACTCATTTTCCCAAAAATGATGGAAATAGCCGTGTAAAGAATGCAAAGTCGAAAAAAAGATGAAGTTCAGACACTGATTACTTTAATCTCTGCACACCAGTAGAGTGCTGCTAACATGGAATGAATGTCAAAATATGAGTTCCAAAAGTTGCCTGAATCATCTCCCCCAATTCTGACTTGGAAAGAGACGGGGAAGGAGACCTTACAGATGCCCTGTGAACATCTGACATGCACTTTGATTGGAGCACAGTGACACTTTCAGAGCCTAAAGGTGAAGGCATGTAGGTGGTGCTTGTGAAATGAAACAACAGCAGCTGTGGCAGCAAATGGCTTTCGTGTGATCTGTATGGCAGCAAAGGAGTGATACTATCAGATTAATGAGGCGCAGTAATGAAAAGGGTGTGCTGGAAGTACAGTATGAAGCAACGAGAAGAGTACGCCATGTGCCTTTTGCAGCATTTACAAGTCGACTGTCTCAACTAGCTAGCAGGCTTTGCTTCATTAGTGGGCAGAGTTATCACGATAGGGAATCATGACAGTAATTGGACTCAGATTATGGCACAGTTTAGCCACTTAAGGGTCCATTAGTTCAGGGGATTCCCACATTAGTGCAGTCAAGCACTGAAATTAGCCAGAAGAACCCAAGTAAAAAAGTAGTGGCTACACACATAATCTTTTTTGTCAGCGTCCTCCCTAGTTTTCACTATCTGAGTTTATCAAGTATGATTAACATCTGTGTAAACACAAACTTTTCCTGTGGATAATCTCCACATAATGCTGGCTTGGTTTACGTGAAGGCTTGAACAGCCACAGGGTATTTCTCAAAATGGGAGGGCACAAGTTCACTTAGCCTCCCGTGCTTGCCTCGAGCATGTCATTCAATATGTCCCTGCACCGAGAAGCAGAGGCCCACATTAGAGACTTCCTGTGGCTTAGATTTGTGTTGTCCCAGGAACCCCCCCTCTTTTTATACAGGCAATGAAACATGCAAATGAAATCTGAAAATTTTTACCGCCCGTCTAGTGCCTATGATGATTTACTCATAGTGTTACGTGCCTCGTTGCTCCCTGACGTAAATATCGCTTAAACACTCGACAGACTGCTCCTTCTCCCCCAGTCCTTTCATGAGTTGTGAGGTCTTCTTTCTTTCACCATAATTCCCCTTTTTTCACAATACCGCAGAACTGCGGACCTCAACCTCAGTTCCCAGTCCCTCAGTACACATACCTCTACCCCTCCCTCCTTTCTTTCTCTTTACACATGTACACATACCAGCCTCGAGAGATTCCCACAGGGTGACCTAAGCCCGATGTGTGGAGTCTGGTCCTCATTAAGGGCCCTGACTCACCGCTGGAGTCAGTCTTGATGGAGAGGGGAGAAGAAGGGCTCCACACCCAGGACCAGATGCTTCAGCTACCCTCAGCTGTGATGTCATGACTGGGGCCCCATTACCGGTCCCTCCCACATCATGGTCCAAAACAATAGAGCGATAGGGAGCTGAGGAGAAAGGAGGGCTGAGGGAAGGCATGAAGGCGTTTTGTACCAATTTCAGCATTTGCCAAATATGGCTGGTTATTTCCAAGCAGGGATGTTTGATTTAGTTATCTTACAAGAAACATTAAGCGTGATTTATGATCAGAAGCCCCGCTTCCCACCTTTCCAACTTCAGATAGAGGGTGGCTGTGTCAGCTATTCTTTGCAACTTTCTGAGACAGACAAGCTGGCATTCACAATCACTTCTTACTGTGATTGGCCTCCTGAGGTGAGAGAGGAGCAGGGAATTTTAAGCTACCCAGCGTTTTCTTTAATCACTCAAGTTTGTCTGCTATTTGTGGCACTTTTTATATGTCGGTTTTAGCAAAGAGACATTTATCTCTTATGTGCACCAACCTTTCAGTCTATACTTTAGCAACCTGCTAACTTAGCTCAAAGAGGGAGAAAACAGCTACCTTGGTTCCAAGACAAATTAACTGCAACTTCCTGGAGTGTCAACTTGTTGCCTGGTAACTGGTAACTGGTTTCCCCCCATAACATGCTAGAGTGTCACTGAGTTGTCATTTTTCTACTGATTTAACAAAGATACAGCTTGTTAAATAGAACATTTCTGAGAAGCTGGTCAGCAGGACACCAGGCAACCTGTTTCAAATTTTTGTTCCAGCCTACATTAGCAAACTGCTTGCGGCAACTCACCTAAATTTCAGCATGAGCAGAGTAAATAAGCTTACTGTATTTCTAAAAGTGTCAAAATTTTCCCTTCAAAGAGTAATCTAATTTTCTTTTAGTCCTAAATCCCACAAGAGAGGGAGTTGGACTTTGTGGCTCAAGATTTAATGGTTACTTCAAGTTTGGAAAGGAGAGAAATTGTCTAAATAGAGATAAAATATCCACAAAAAATCCCTGCTCTGTGGGTGTGGTGGTGGCTGAGAGCCTACTGAAATGTTTCCTCTCTGTGTTTGAGCTCATATTCTCCACACAGTCATATGAGGACCCAGAGGAGGCTGCAAACAGATGATGTGTTGTAATAACATAACTGAAAGATTGACTGGAATAGCTTTGCCCTTACACAGCGTGACTGTTGAATTGGAATCGTGTGACTTTAGTTTTAAAGTGTTGGCACTGCTTCGCCCTCAGCAGCTGCTCCTGCTGCAGAGGTCTGCCACTACTGCT
>VUQG01004533.1:4064-19610 GCA_015106755.1 Etia nguti
AGTGGGAAACCCCCCCCCCCCCCAAAAAAAAACCAACAAAAAACAAAAAAAACCCACACATAATTTGAAGTTTCTGTGGCATCAACTCTTCTCCTCTGAGGTGCTGCAGACATTCAGATCTACATGTTTTTTCACGGCGGTGGATGTTCCTGACTTGCCATGGACACTTTGATTTGACCCAGCAGTGTTCACATAATTATTAGTTCAAGTTGTACTGTTTTTGTTCTTGACTAAAAGGGCCCTCTCCTCCCGCTCAATTCCTTCTGGTGTTTGTGATTTGTTTGTAACCGACGAAGCAGACCAAATCAGGTCTGTTGATATAGTTTCCTCTTCTGGCCACTCTTCCTGTGTCGTTCCAGCAGGAAATGAGAAAGCTCTGCTCTCTATTAGGTTTTCAATAGTGACATTACTTCATACACAATGGGGAACAAAAATAGCCGTGGAAACATGATTTTAAGTTTGATTTTGAGAGTTGGTTTCACGTTAGCAATTTATAGGCACGGTTATGAGTCAGTATGAGTCTAAGATATTTATTTTCATGAAAAAGTTCTTTTTATCGTATACCGAAAACGTCAAACATATCCCCTTTTTTCTAGCAACAAGACTTTTTTTAAGCTTGTGGATTGTCAGGTGATTTTTCAAAAATAAAACTTCCTATTTTGTTGTTATTTTGTGCAGTTACTCTGAGCTGAATGTGTGTATGTAAATAGTCAAGCTTTGCTCATTTTATTTTTAAATCTGGCACCTTTTATGGGGTTTGACAGGGTCCATAATCTTTTCAGTTTAATCTGTTCTGGTTTTGTGTGTGGTCTCAAAAACTTTTAGGCAGCTACATTACCGACTCCTTTGGTTTCTTATCCTTTTTTAAAAATAATTTCTGCCTTTTCTGATGAAAAACAAAATAAAACGTTTTTTTTTTGTTTAGCAGTTTAGCTTTCTAGATTTGAAAGTATAAATATTCATCTGCTTTCAGAAGTTTCTGATTTATCCTTCCAGTACGGGAATAAAATTGAACCATTTTCATTTGAACTACTTAAATAAACACAGAAAATAAACTTTACTTGTGTCTTGTGTTCCCTCTCTTGTGGTGTGCCTCTCTGTGTATGTACATGAACACGCAGAGCAATGCCTTTTGATTCTGTCATAATCTATAATAAAAGATGATGATAATGAGGCTGATCTAGCAGAGCCGTTTCACTTTCCTTTAATGAAAAGTGTACAGAGGTTAGCTGCAGTTCTGATGGGGATGCAGCAGAGGGTGCACATGAGCTAGAACTCAATGAATGGACCCAAATCAGCTCAGTTTAGAAGAAAAAGCCCACATTTGATTTTAGTTGTCTTAAGTACAGAATTTATAATCTATCCAAACTGAAATGAAGCCACACTTATGTCCTCTAGTTTATCTCGCAATGAAGCTGCTAATGCATTCTAATTGATCAGTTAAAGTAGACATGAAACAGTACACGTATAAAGGCTGATTTACACCATGGAGGACTACTCTAAAAACTGTCATAGGTTTAACTCTGTCTGTGAAGCTGGATTTAAGAAATAAGTGTTTCAAGTTTTTGGGACATGTTGTGCCAGCACAGAACATGACACTGGATTGGCTGGTTGGTTGGCTGCTAATAGACTTACATTAGCTTATGGGCAGGGATAGCTCAGTAGGTAAACTGTTGGCCCCGTGATTGGAAGGTCAGGGGTTCGATTCCCCTGAACGGCTACCCTGAGGTACCCCCTGAGCAAGGTACCATCCCTACACGCTGCTCCCCGGGCGCCCAATGGCAGCCCACTGCTTCACTGAGTGAATGGGTTAAATGCAGAGAGGAATTTCCCCACGGGGAATACCGTGGTACATAAGGTATATAAAGTATACCTTATGTTGGCTAATTTTTGACAAAACAGATGATTCGGTGGAAAACATGGACACTAAAATTTAAAAGCACTTTAAGGGGGTTACCTT
The DNA here is from genome assembly GCA_015106755.1 of Etia nguti. NCBI lineage: Eukaryota > Metazoa > Chordata > Actinopteri > Cichliformes > Cichlidae > Etia > Etia nguti. Next base: position 6,025 of record VUQG01004533.1, read on the forward strand.
TATACTTCTCATGGCAACATTTATGCCAGGACACACTTTGGGAAAGAGTACTTAATGGCTCCCTTTTCCAAACAGAAACTAGACCTTACAAAGTGCAGTTAAACCACCGCAGAAACATCCATGAAGTATAAGAACTGGTTGGTTGTGGTGGTTGAAAGTGACTGCTATCAGGAAGCTGCTGCATGTTTCATGCCTGAAATCAAAGTGGTGGATTCTAATATAGCTCAAAGTGCTGTAACATCCTAAATACTGACTAATTCAGTCCTGGACTGGTATTTGTAGTTGTTTAATCCTGTGAAAAGCTAAACACGTGGCCTGTATCGATAGATTGGAGGAAATCCCACCCTCCAGGGTTGGAGGTCAACATAATCTGACACCATCGCCAACAACAGTCCTATAACCTACAAAACATTACTCTAGAATCTGATCTGAGGTCAATTTGCTGGGACATCCACTCCTGGGACGAATGTGTGTCAACACACAGCTGAATAGTCCAAACAAAACTGCTGTAACAGAGGTGCTCACACTTGCTCATATTCAATTCATCAAGTGCATTTGATTAGAAGGACCTGGCTGCTACTTACCCACTTAATTTCCATGGAAACAGAAAGGCTGTACTTAGTTTCACATTGGGATATATAAGCAATTCTGTGTGACTGTGTGTTTTGTATGTATCCTTGTGCATCTTTGTTTTCCCTGTTTTTGACGATAGACTTTTTAATAGTTTGTAGGCAAAGAAAAACAATAGGAAAAAAGAAACAAACTCATCCTCTAATGCCTCTGTATTGCTATGCATCTGTGATGTGCAGTGCATTCTTGGACTAACTTTTTGATAAATGTTCTCTGATGGCCACTGTCACATGCTGAGAACAGCCTGTAGTTTATTTGTTGAACAGAGAAGCCTGGTATGAGGATGGACTGATAAATGCAACACTGACGAGTCAGCTGAAACAGGAACCAGAGGAGCCTTTAATGGGAATATGATGTAAAACAGTATCTGTCTGGCCTTGAAAAGTGGAATGAACTCTCTGTCCAAGTTTTGCCTTGCTGTTGCAAAGCCTGAATGATTTTCCCCCATTAATGTTCCTTTGCAGATTACACTGTCAGAGTGCAGCAAGTACAGGAGCAGTGAAGTCGAGGTAAAAGGGTTCTAAGTTTGAAGGCCTTGTAGACAAACCAGACATAAGCTATAAAACTTGATGAATTACTTATAAGCTGAATATAAATGACTGTCGCACAGACCTTACCTGAACCTGAAAAAGCATTCACAAAACAGCAGGGAAAATGTATCCTGTACAAATAAAAAAAGTTTGTGTTGGAACATACCCTGCTCTGAAGGAGGTTATGTTCCAGATTTCGTAATACAAAAAAAACAAAACAAAACACAGAGTTAACCCTGAAGTTACCTGGTTAAGCTCAAATCCTACTTTGTACTACAAGCCTCAGGTCTTACAATAAAGGTTAACGTCTAGTCATAACACCCTTAAAAAACATGATCTACATAATCTAGTGATAGTCATTATTAACAGTACAGAAGATAGATAAAAGATGGATGTAGCTACTGTAAGGCTCCCACAGGTCTCATTGTAAAGCATGGTGCATTTTAACTCTTCCCATCTTGGTGTTTCGAAACCGGATGTGATGAGTGAGGAGAAGATCAGATTGGGAATTCACATCCATATCCAGTATACCCTTGACAGTTCTTCTTTCTGAAACTTGGAATGACCAAAATTTACTAAATTTCAGTAGCAACCACAAGTATGGTTCCCAGGTAGTTATTAAAAAGTGCCCAACACTTCAGTGTTGCCTTCACTGTTCATTTCTACCGTCTATGACTGACATACAAAGACATACAGTATGGGTCATTTTATTTCAGACAGTGCTAGGTTTATAGTTGTGGTCTAACTTCCCAAAAAGATTAACGTTTGAGTCTGAGTCTTTAGACTTATACAATTTATACTGAATAGAGCTTTGAAGCTCTCGATTACATAAAAACAGCATCTTAACTCATACTCCTCTTTAATTCTTTCCAAGTAAAGATCTAACAAACACGTTGCTTTTATGTTGATTACTCGAGCACTTTCTACCATCCCGTGAGCTCTTGACCATGTTAATTGTGAGTGTTTGAAGCGAGGCTTTCCAGCATAATCAGTGTTGAAACATAATACAAATAATTCCAATTAATGGACCAAAGCAAAGCTTCCCTTTGAGGTGTTGTGAAAGACACAGTTGTTCAGGTTTTCTCCTGCCTCTCAGAACTGCATAGTCATTCATTGGCTTTATTTTTAGTGCTAAGCTGATATGAACGCACTGTGCAAACACATCAAAAGATCATGAAAGATTGAGTGGCTCCTTTCAGGGTTTTAAAAACACACTCCGTCTGCCCTCCCCTTCACTCCCTAACATCAGAATATAAACAAAAGGCTTGATGAGAATGAATTATGTATCACTGATCTATTTTCTTTGTGTGGGTGTGTTTAATTTGAGGAGAATGATTGGCTCTGTAAGGTCAGACAGAAGAAGCTAGATGGTGGGTTTTGTAACGTAATCTAACTACTTTTTCATGGCTTATACTTGATTGTACACTTGCGTAGAAATAAATATATAGTAACATAGTTGACCTCATACAACTAATAAAGTGACAGTGTCCAAAGACCTTAAAGCAGTCCTAGAAGAGAAAGCTGAGACCTTAATTTGGAAATAAAACCCATGAGGCTCAGTCTGTGACCTGTGTAGAGATGGTGAAGGGTGTGGATGTGCCCTTAAGGTTCTAACTTTCCACTCTGATTACTAGCTTCAGACAGTGGAAGGTCAATGGAAAACACCCTCCACTGACTGCCACAGAAAATAAAAAGGAACAAGCATTTTAAGAGCTTATAGTGGTTAAAAATGCCGCCTGTTAGGTTTAAGTGGGAACCTCTGTGGCCAAAAAATGAAGTTAACATGTAACAACACTTTAACAGTCACATGAGGCTGTCTTCAAAAGTAAATCAATCCCCATCTGCTTGTTAAGTGATGATCTAACAATCCCGTTTCTGGAATCAAACATCTGCTATGTTGGCTGAAGCTCTCGCCTTCTTAATGCACTCGTTGGTCTCTCTGGGACACAACCCCCAGAATCTTTTCAGTTGTTATTTTAGTCCTGTACAGCTTTATATCAGCACTATTGATATATGTATGAATAGTGTGTGGACACCAAATATTTTCTACAAATGAAAGTATAATGCCATGTTGGCAGTGCCCATCTTTTATATACAGTCTATAGTTAGGTGCATAGTTTACCTTTTACTTTCCCTTTTATTTGGGATAAGATTGCATGCATAATTAATTTGTAATGACCTGATGAGAAAGCATTAAACTTATTTAAAAGGGAAACGGGGGCCCCCAAATCAAAAGTCTGCTGCTAAAAGCCATGCACAATACACAGACGCTGGTGTGCTGTTGGTGTGAACTACCCAGGCTGTCCACAGGGTGGAAGTGTTTGCTAAAGCAACAAATACTGACATTTGTTGAGTGGAAACAGTATTGTTTTAAGGAAACAAACAAAGAAAGAGTGTAGTGTACAGCAATTGGTTTGTTAAGATGACTTCGCTGTCATTTGCTCCACTAGGTTCATAATAACACCTCAGGGGTCTAGAGTTTCAAGTCTGTCACTTGCACACCGATTGGAACTCACAGCAGTGCCTCTCAGTTATTTTTCCATCATTCCTTATTACATCCACATTAATTACCACTCTTTGCAAGGTATATTTATATAGCCAGCAAGCCTTTGGCTCTGGCTTTAATTAGGATGAAGATATTTTACGATGAAAACTTACCTTTTAAAACAGTAGGTCTCTTTTGTCTAAAGTAGCACACTTCACAATAAAGTTGACTTTGCCCCGAAGAGGAACATGTGGCTGCACTGTTTTTCAATGAGGATTAAATTGCCCTCTAGTATGTAACAAAATTTTAAAATGAGCCAATTTTCTATCTTTAAGTTAAGAATATGTCTCAGGGCTGACGTGCTAGACAATTCTCTCCTCTAACAGCATTGAATATTGCTAAAACACTGAAGCAGCTCAACACCTTACTAAGATATGTTGTGCTAGTTTCTCAGAATTCTCTGGAGAAGAAATATGGTTTGGAGATGGGCAAGGAAATATGGGCAAGGGATGAAAAATCGAGTCAATGTGCAAGTGCCAAAAACTGCATTTCCTCTAATGGCAAAAGCAAATCAGTCTCCACAGACTCCCACGTTAAAAAAAGCAATGACATTACCATGCTTATTGGCTGCTGCAAAAACCAGTTTGGTCTCTAAAGCCAATTCCCCCTTTGCTATAAACTGTGGTAATGATTTAAAAAAAAAAAAAAATTCATTCATTATTAGTTTTATTCAGAAGGTAAAGTGGCTGAGATCTTTTCAGTGTGCCATGGTAAGTTCCGCAAAGAAAAGATGCATTCATGAGTTGAGGTGATTCTCCTGGACTTCCCTTCCCTCTTCACACATCTGGCCACTGATAAGGACTGAAATATATATATTTTTTACCTGTATTAATGTTTGTGTGCTAATATTAATAACATCATTTATTATACCATGTCTCTGACTGTTGAAGTGTAACAGACCTGCTAATTATTCTCTGGGTATCCCCTTTGAGGTGGCGTTAGGAAAGACATCTGACGTAAAACTCTGCTAAATCAACTTCCTGTGATAAGAGAGCAGCTGAAAGTAGCTTTAATTATTCTCTGGGTGAAATTTCCACGGTGCTGTTATCTTTCAGGTCTTTCCATGCCGGTAAGTGCTAATACTGCATAAGACTTTTGATGAACGGAAACCTTTGAACATGTCTCCTGGTTCATGCCTTTTCTCTGTGATGAGCCCACACCTGGTGACATAACGAGCTTTTGGACTCGTGGGCGAGACTATAAAGATTAATCTCCCTTCTGTCTCATATGCAAAACACTTTAAAGACCCTTAACGTTTCATCTGTGTGCATACACAGTGTATGAGTCTGTCTGTGAGCACTTGTGTGTAGGTTAGTGCACTAATGCCTGAATGTGTGCATTCAGATACCTCAGTGCATGCTTTTATATACATATTCTATATCTGTGTGTGTGTGTGTGTTATGGTTCATAAGAGTCTGACTGCCATGTAAAGACACTCTTAAGTTTTTTTTATGAGCCTTCTGGCTCTGGGACATTATCAGTTCAGTAATCATTGCAGCCCAGACAGAATGACTTCCAGTTTAATGTTGTGTGTAGAATGGAGGTGATAACGGGAATCTGAAGGGGAGGAGGAGGAGGAGGTGATGATGATGATGAGGAGTGAGGTACTTCTGACCTTCAGCTTGCAGCTTGAAAAACCACACTGCACCTCTTGCTTTGCAGAACGTTTGCAGGCAGCCTGAATACCAGATAAGGCTGAATTCTACAAGCTCTTAATGCACTGATGACCTCTGAGAAACATCTTTCTGTTGATGAGCTTCTGGGGAGGATCTGTGAAAGGTGAATGATGCACAAGAAACTGAGTTACTGTAAGAAATTAGGTTAAGACAGGAAATCATAGAATGAGATAACATATAATGCAAGGATGTGGGAAATATTCTGGTTTACACACTGCTGGTCAGTAATCAGATTTCCCCCATAGTACCATTTACTGTACCATGTTTCATATAACCATGACTGGGATATTTGCAGTGTTGGGGTGCGGATTTATCAGAATGGGGAAGAAAGGTGAGCTAATTGATTTGAACATGGCATGGTTGTTGGTGTCAAATAGGCTATTCTGAGAATTTCAGAAAGCACTGGGATTTCCCCCGAAACAACCATCTCTAGGGTCTGACAAAAAGAAAACAACTAGTGAATAGCAATTTTCTAGGGGAAAATTGAAAATATCTAACCTTTAAGATGGGCTTTAACAGCAGAAGACCACACTGGGTGCCACTCCTGTCAGCTAAAAACAGGAAACTGAAACTACAATTTGTACAAACTCATGAAAATTTGACAACAAAGACTGGAAAAATGTTGCCTGGTCTGATGAGTCTTTATTTGTGCTGCAACATTCAAATGGTAAGGTCAGAATTTGCTGTAAACAACATGAAAGCATGGATCCATTGTCAGGGCCGGGTGGGCCGGTGTGTTTGTGGTGCAGACCCAAGAGCAGACACAGAAGAGACGGAACTGAATCTTAACAAAAAACGAGCTGTTTATTAGGCCAACCATGAAGTTATTTGTTTTTTATTTATGTTTTTATAAATACAAAACAAGGCAAAGCATTCAGGGGCGCAAACTAAAACTAGAACCTAAACTGGGAAAACCTAAACTATGACAAAGAGACATGAACATGATTCTGACAGGAGCATGCAAGAAACTATGACGAGAAAAACATGAACATGACCTGAACAGAATCATAAAATACTTGAAACGTGACGTGGAGGGAGGAAAACAGATGCACCAACACTGAACAGAGAAAGAGAGAGGACTTAAATACAAACAGGGCAAATGAGGCAAGTGGAAACACCTGGGGAACACAGCTGAAACAAATGAACATGACGCTACAGGGGAAGTGAACACTAGAAACACTAGACCTTTCAAAATAACACAGGAAACATGAAGAGATGAAGACACGACAACACAAGCCTGACAATGGAACATGTAGACATAAAACACATGACAGACTGGGGAGGAACACAAGGGGAGGTAAATGGAAACAGATAAGGGAGACAAAGGCAGGGGCATAACTTACACGTTTAACATAGGGGACGAGACAGACTACACAGAAGACAGGAAAAGACTCATAAACACGGAGACCTAGAAGAAACATAAACCAGACTAAAACTCAACTAAGACACAATAATAATAATACTAGAAATTAACATTATCTCATAGGTAATCAAAAATACAAAATAACTTGTCTACAACCTAACAAAGAACAACACACGAACTAAACATTACTTTAACATAAGAAATCAACAATACCAAATAAACTCAAAAACGCTGGGTCACAGACCCAGCCCCTGACACCCATTCTGCCTTGCATCAACAATTCAAGTCGTTATCGGAAGTGTAATGGCATTGGGATATATTCTTGGTCTACTTTGGGGCTCTTTGTACCAGCTGAGCATTGTTTAAACACTGCAGAAATTTTGAGTATAGTTGCTAACCATGTCCATCCACAGTGTACCCATCATGTGACTGCTGCTCCCAATAGGAAAACGCAGCATGTCACAATGCTCAAATCATCTCAGACTGGTTTCTTGAACATGGCAATGAGTTCACTGTACTCTACACTGTACTGTATGAAAAAAAATTAAAGAGCATGGTAGTTAAAAAATAGACTACTATCTAGTACAAGATATAATACCTTTTATACATCAACCGAAGTGCTAAAGCCATGAGAGGTTGTGTGTACAAAACCTGTGGAAGCAATTTTACCCTACAAATTATAGTAATTGACGTGATGATTAGTAAAGAAATTCTTTAACATTTTTATAAAAAAGCCAAGAAAACCCTTATCTGTCAGAGTACCTCATCATTAAAAGTTAGTTAGCACCTAACCAGTTAATCTAATGAAATGTTAGTAGCTAAAGATAGCCACATATCACGCTTTACTGGAAACCAGAAAATGCCAGCGATATCACTTAAAAAATAAATGTTGCGTTACATACTTACTAAACATTAGCATGTCAATACTGCGGTTGCTCTGCTGAAGTGTCTCTATAAGATGATTTAAAGTAAAAAAAAATAACCCAAAAAACTACCTTAAAACACAATCCAGATGTTTATCCATTGGACAAAAGCAAGGAAGTATTCAGGTTAGCAAGGCCCCTCACACATTTGATAGATAAATATAAAAATAGTTGGTCAGTGCTATTAATCACATAAATATGAGTACTTTCACAGTGATTTACCTGATCTTTATATAAAACTCTAAGTATTACCAGTGTTCTGGACAAAAGATTGGGCTTAGCTAGAAGGTTAAATGAACCTATCTTTAGCACCACTTTCAGCCTTAGTGACAAAGCTCAAGGCTAGCTAGTAACACAGCTGCTTTAGTGCATTCGCAAATAACATGAGGGACACACCCTTACATGTGCACAGCTTTACCCCTTTTGTTTCACACAAAACCATATTTTATCCACTTACCAGCTAGGTGCTAGAATTCTTTAAAATGATGAACATTTTGACCAACAATCCATAGAAAGCATAAAAGATGAACAGACTTACTGGAATATCATCCACTGGTTTCTGAAGTCCCGTTTGATAGCTTCAAGGGAAATGTTTTCACTGGGACTATCTTGGTTTTTAAAAAATAGCTGTGATGAGTGCACTAAACTGTTAAACTTTTTTGCCCATTGGCTAACAGCATGTTATAAACCATTAGACAATGAGCATGCGATGGATAACCCTCTTTTATTAAAACATAGTATGACCAAGTTAAACTTATTTTTACTCAGTAAAAATGAGTGCTTGATTTCAAAAGCTCAGCAGGACTGAGGTGAAATAAAAACAAACAAACAAACAAAACTATTCACAAATCTTTTAGCATAAGCTTCAAAACAAAGTAGCACATTGGAAAAATTACATTCCTTAACTCACGTATTTGATTAATCTTTTTACCTCTGCACGTGTCTGACTCTTTCAACATGCTATGGAACACACACAGCCTTTGATTGATGAATAGATTGGAAATGTCATGCCACAGGCATGGAAAAAACAGGCACAGAGGGATACAACGCGATTCTGCATGGCATCAGGTCCATCCCCTGTAGATTCACAATGAATGGCCTGAATGAGTCACTAAGATGGGCCATTGGTGAAACAGTGCATGAAGGTGTGTTGCGATGTGGGGCAGCTTTTTTGATCAATGACTGGGGGTAAAAAAAAAAAAAAAAGGACTGGTGACGTGTGTATTAAATTAGAACATCTGGTGACATAAGTCTGTATGGATGTCTCATGTTTTTATGCTGTGAAGTGGTTCGTTTTAAGGTCAAAGTCGAGAATCATGGATTGGTTGTGTAAGTGTGTTTGTGTGCGTGTGTGCTTATGTTTAAATAGGCCAGGAGAGGACTCCCTGGTCCACAGAGAGGAGGCCAGTGAAGGTGACCTAATATCAAAGAATGAAGCACAAATTGATTTTAGAGAATGGATTTCTGGAAGGACATTTGTGTCAGACTGAGGCAGATGGATGAGAAACCAGCCGCCTAAAACAGCAGGTGCCAAGTAAAAATGCAAACCAGGCTTTTTAAACCTGGCTGGAATTTTTCTAAAATTTAAAAATATGTCCTTTCTAAACCCTTTAGGGGATTGAAAAAAATAAAAACAAAAGCCCAAATAACTGGGGCAGCAGGTTGGTGTAACTGTCAGCACCACTCTGAGTTTGAACATGCTTGCAGGCTGAGGGCTGGGGCTTTTCTGTGTAAAGTTTGCATGTTCTACACAGTGATACTGTGTTTGCCTTGACAAAAAAATTAAAAATCTATTCATTGACTCCAAACTATACATAACTCAGCTGCCAGGCTTTTAACTAAAACTGCTAGAAATAGAATTGAAAACTGCACCCTGTATGTGTTAGAATGTATTGTAAGATTTTATTGATTATCTTCAGTGCTCTTGCTCCTAGCTACATCTCTATCCACTACTCATATTGTAGTGGAGTACATGCTGGCATGTACTCTGAGGTCCTAAAAAAGAGGACAGAGGGTTTGCAGTAGGAATGAACTGTAATGCTGCGTCAGAGAAAATCAGGATGGGTGAGCCATTGACCTTCTTAAACCCCATCTTGAAATGTGATTGTGGTGAGAGACCTAGCCAGGGTTAAGCATACTGTATATGGTATATAATATATTTTATGTAATCTTATTGGCATTTTAGACTACAGGCAACATTTACCTATACGGGGGCTTTATTCTATACATTTAACCTTCTGAGGTCTAAGTTGTGAGTCAACCGAGACTCTCTTTTGATAAAGCTTGCAGTTAGAGCTGGATCAGGTGACCTTGTACCATCCCTTTGTAATGTTACAATTGGCCCAGTCTGCTGGGGCTGCTTCTCATGATGGACTCAGCATTGCTTCTTTGCTCCTGTCTTTTTCCCTCTCCATTTGCTTATACACCACTATTGGATTTAATCATTAGTAATTTATTTTAAACTCTGGTTCTCTCTCACATGTGTCTTTTGTCCTTTTCTCCCACTGCTCTCTCTTCTTTCCTGACTGTTGTCACTGCTCATGGTCCATCGTGGGATTGTTGAGGTGTCTTTCTAATAATGCCGGGTCTTTAGCTTACAGTATAAAGCACCTTGAGGCAACAGTTGTGGTTTGGTGCTATATGAATAAATTTGGACTGAACTAAAATACATCAAAAACACTTAAAAAAAAAGAAAAAAAGAAATCTTTTTGGCTTTATCCAAAATATAGAGTTAAGGTTACACACTTCACACCAACTGTCAATTTATTATCATCAGTTAGCCAAATGTCCTATTGTCTGGACTGCTGGAGGAAGCTGGTGTAATCCCAGGCAGGTACAGAGAGAACATGCAAAAAAATGCTCCAGCCAGGGTCTAAACCTTTTTGCAAGGTATCACTACTAACCACTGCACCACTGTGCCTCCTCTAACACCTACGAATAGCTTTCACATCCCAATTTGGGGGGGGGAAAATGGCTTCAGCTTTTCTCATCCGTGGTGTCCAAAAAGTAAGATTTTTCAATGATCTAACCAGCATACACAGGCTGAGTCATTGATGTGGAGCTCCTCAGCACATCACCCATTCAATTAATGGCTCAGGGGCCTCAGTTCAGGTCTGTGTTATTCATTCGTCTTCCTGCAGTTCACTGACCCTTAAAGTGCTGAGAGAGCTGGAAGGGACAGCAAACGTGCCTGGCTGCAAAAGCGTGGTGTTAATGAGTAGTTGGAAGGAGAGATCTATAAAGGGCATAGTAACATGAGGGAGGGGACAGAGGAAATATGGTCAATCCCAGAGGTTGTACAGTACAGATGACACCTATGCCCCCCTAATCCCCACCTCCAACACCTCCCCCCACCAAAAAAATGCCATTAGTATTCTGGTAAAGCTTTCCATCAGCATCCAGTGCATACAAACAGAAATTGTACATTACTGTTGTTTTCTGTGACTGGACTGCAGCTGCTCTCAGAGGATTTAGTGGCATGCCACAGCAGAGGATGGAAGGTAGATCAGGGTTGGCGGAGCCGCAGCAGAGCAGTTGGTTATTTGCTGACCGCCACTCCGAGCTCTGCAAACGGTGATGAAGTGCAAGCAAGAAGGGATTTAAAGTGACTGCAGTAGGAGAAGGGGGAGGGAGCTCTGAGAGAAACAGAAAGATCTTGACCCAAAAAGGTTGCATTTCTCAAGGTGTTAATAAAAAGAAGACTGAGGCCTAGCCTCTTTACATCTGCCTGGTCACAGCAACATGTCTTGGGTTAAGACTGGGTTTTGTTTGAAGACTTGATTATGCTTACTGTGTCCGTGAGTCATTTGCCATCAGACTGTGAGCTTAAGGATCCTGCCTTCCCCCCCCCTTTTTTTGACAATGTTGACTCATCCATGAAGAACTTAGATTACAATGCACCAACTAGTCATGCACCCGAAATGATGGACTTACAACAGAAATGACTACTCAGCTATAGTGTCTCCAGCTGCCTGTATTTGTGTCAGCAACAGTGTCAAATTGGGGCAGGTATAGCTCAGTAGGTAAAGTGTTGGCCCTGTGATCGGAAGGTCAGGGGTTCGACTACCCTGAGGTACCCCTGAGCAAGGTACCGTCCCTACACACTGCTCCCCGGGCGCCCAATGGCAGCCCACTGCTTCACTGAGTGAATGGGTTAAATGCAGAGAGGAATTTCCCCACGGGGATCAATAAAGTATACATTATTATTATTATTAAATCAAAGCTTCGGCTAATTCCAAATATACAAAGTTTCAGAAACTGGAGGATGTTACATTTCATCTAAATGTAGGGCATTTAGCCATAATACTTTATATATATTTGGCAGTTACAAACTGCAAAAATCATATGAATGGGGTGGACGAGTAACTCGAACCATTGATGTGAGGTTGACCCCATCACTGGCTAAACCTAACCCAATGCTTTCATATGTCATATGTCAGCCAAACACAACTCTGTATCTGGTCCAGTGAATAACAGGATGAGTTGTGGGCAGTGTGGGGGTTTTTACTCAGAAAAAGTAATGTATTACACATTACAACAATATAAACCTTAGGATACAGTCTCACACCAAGAAAAATCCTATCCTGTTGAGGATACACATACCATCTTTCTCCTATAGAGACTTCAGAGCGATTGCCACAGTGATTTTCCTTTAGAAACATGAACAGTTAGAAATGGCATGCACTCAGTTTCAATATCATTTTGGGTTCTTGGCTAGCTTTGTGTTAGTGTGCAGTCTGTGCACAGCTGAAGTTCTGTTAACAGTATAATGAGGTCGTTTCTGTCCTGGATGCAGTTTGCACTTTACCATTGTGCTTTTATCCTTTTGTGCAAAAAATAAAAGTAATGTCCATATGTCCACTCCTGAAAAGCTGTATCACTGTACCACTCCACCATTTTCCTCCCCCCACACAAAAACTGAAATCAGCTGATTGTAACACAAGTGTGCAGGAAGAAAAAAAATTTTTTTGTCTTCCTATCCGCCCTGTGCGCCTGAAGAACCTTTGTAAGCAAGTAACTTACAATTAAATACCAGCATAATTGTAAGTTTAATGTATTTACTGAATTTAGCGCACTAAAATGTTACATTACAGCATTTCTGAAAAATGTAATCAGAATCAGAATCAGAATCACGTTTATTGGGCAAGTATAGGCACAAACACATACAAGGAATTTGGTTCCGGTAGATGGTGTCTCTCAAGCACAACAATGTAATATGTAAACAACACAATACACACATACACACACACACACACACACACACACACATATATATATATATATATATATATATATATACAAACACACACAAAGGTGTATAAACCAACAATATAATAACCAATCTAAATCTTATATACAGAAAATACAGGATTACAGAAATGAAATGAGTACCACAGAATGTCCATAAGGTGCAGTTGCAGTCTAGCAGTGTGAAGCAGTGTGACAGTTCAACTGTTTAGGAGGGAGGTGGCCAAAGTGCTTGCTCACAGGGGGTCATATGATTGTTGGGTTTTCTCTGTATCTATTATTGTACGATCTACTATACAATATAAAGCGCCTTGAGGCGACTGTTGTTGTGATTTGGTGCTATATAAATAAAATTGAATTGAATTGAAGATGGCGAGGGAAAAGAAACTGTTCCTATGTCGGGTGGTCCTGGTCTGCAGGCTTCTATACCGTCTGCCAGAGCGCAGTAGGTCAAAAAGTCTGTGTCCAGGGTGTGAGGGGTCTGTGATAATTTTCCCTGCCCTTTCCTGGTTCTTGAGAGGTGCAGGTCCTGGATGGAGGGCAGGGGGGCGCCGAGGATCTTTTCTGCTGCCCTTACAGTCCGCTGCAGTCTGCGCCTGTCCTGTTTAGTGGCTGCTCCATACCAGACTGTGATGGACGAGCACATGACAGACTCAATGACTGCAGTGTAGA
>VUQG01004535.1:0-11489 GCA_015106755.1 Etia nguti
CAAAGCAGTGCATCACTGCTATTGTACATTTTGCTGATATTTATCCTTTGTGATAGAAAATTGGGCTTTATATATGTATTTGTTTTTCTCTATATTTGCATGAGATGTATGTATAAATAACAATTTTTAAAGCTTTGTATTACTGCTTTTTCAGGAATAAGACGACCAGTAAGCACACTCAGGAATTAATTTTATAGAGGTTGGCTATCAGCTGATATGCTCTGAATGTTGTGGCTATCTAAAGTCTAGTGGCTAGCCGTTCAGATGACGAGGTCACTATTAAGTAGACAAAAACAAGGTGTATGTCTGTGCTTTGTCATGTGGGTGATTTTAGTGTGTCTGAGCTTAAGTGTTGGAATGACACTTTGACTCCACTGGTATGCTGTACAGAGGGAAAGAGGGAGGGCCACGGATATGTAACTGTGACAGGCATACAGATACAGCCCGGGCAGACAAAAAGGCATGCTGAGAGGCTAATGGCCATTCTGCGGTGTGACATATGTGTGAGCAATGAAAACCTTATGACCCGTCTGGGGGTTACTGAACACATTCTGCTCCGTGTCGGTCTGTAAGGACTCACTGTTTTTCTGTTTGCACATATCTTTAACTATCTGTGAGACTGTTTTTTTGATTTTCATATGACCTATGAAATGTAGTGCTTTCAGTTTGACAGGGTATTTGTCTTAATAGACGGGAAGTGGTGTGACTGTGAATTGTCATTCACTTATCTTTTTTGGTATTTTAATTTTGATTGTTTATTCTGTAAAGTACTTAGTTAGGTTTAGAAAAAGTATTTGTATTTTGTATTTGTTGAAATACAAAAAATATGTACTGCTTTTTCAAACTCCTTTTTTTTTTTAGATTGCCTTGGTAACTGGTCCTGTTGAATGACTCACAAGAAAAAGATCCTTCCAATTGAAAAGCATCAGTTTCAATGTCATACTGACTGTCACAAAAAATGGTGCCTTTTAAAAAAGCACATAAAGACACATTTCTTTATCCCTTTTCTCCATTTGACATGGAACTGTGCTGGTCCACGAGGCCTGTGGCTCACGTTATTTATTTATTTTTTAACATAGTTGCTATTTGTTGCCACTGAACTGAGGAAAAATACTTGAGCTACAATAGTCGAGGCTCTTTTGGTTGTAGCTCATTTCATAAAACCATCTTAGTTTTATGAAATTATATGAAAACTCGTACTAAAGAGAGACTTGAAAACAGCGAGAGGAAAAGGAGAGAGGCAAGAAAGTAAAGGCGGAGGTAGGTAGGTGACTTCAGATGTTTTCCTCGGTTACTGGTGAAGATGCATTTACTCATTCCTGTCACGTGTCTTTGTACTGTTTGTGTCCGTGGAAGTTAGCAAAAGATTGACTACAAAGTGTGCGCTGATCCAAGCATTTTGATGAGTCAGCACTAACCCCATTTTGAAAAGGGAGACGATTTGTTTTTGTAGAAGTTTGTCTTGTAAATTTCTCCCCTACACTTGCTTTTAACTTTTCTTTTTTTATTTGTTTGTTTACAGTAAAGAAATAATTTCATCTTGTATGCAATGCCCTCACAAAGTTATAATAGACAAACTCTGTACAGTCAGGAACTTTGTGTACTGACCCTTTACATTGGAGATTTTTAACATTTCAGCTGCATTACAGTTATGCCGCCATAGTCTGAGATATTAAACATGCTAACATAAAACTGGGCTAATATGCATTCTGAATGAAATTAGCATTGCTATTAGCTGGACCCTGTGTTTTTCTTGGCTTTGCTAATACCTGCAGTGTGACAGAAACATTTCCTCATTCCTCACAGACATTTAGCTTCAACATTTCCTCTTTAATCCATTTGCTATTCAGGTTTTAAGTCACTGAAATGAAATGTTTGCAAGAGTGAATAATTACCTGACTCATGCAGTTTTCTTACCTTGCTGGCAGAAAGGGAAGAACAGGAAGTCATCCTGCACTTATCCCTGGTAGCCTTGTAGTCACAAAGAAAAACACACTACTGTAACTACAGTAGTTATGTATATATACTATATATTTTTTATGTTTTAGTATTGAGCTGAAGGCCTATGAGTCTAATTAAAATTTCTGTTTTAGCTAATAGTGGCTACATTCACCTAGCAAGCTAACATGGTAACACTGGCAGCTTTACAGCTAATGTTTTGAAGTAAAGAGGCAAAGAAACAATCAACTCTACAATTTTTATAAAAGAGATGTTCTGTGTTGATGATACAGATATACTTTTTAAGAAAAGACTGCAGTTATCATGCAATTTTAGGCTTACTGCATTCATTCCCTTAGTCACTAAAATATAGCTTTTTCTTTTTCTTTTTGGATGAAGCCACATCCTGTAGTTCTCTGTGCTGGTTCAGTTTCAGAGACACCACTATTAATGTTTGAACCACTGCTCTTTTTGCTGTAACAAGTCAAAATGGCTGAGAATAATCTAAAATATGGCTGTATGGAAGGATTTTGGTGCACTGCAGCAAGCAAGCTACACTTGGGTATCATCTATTAAGTCTTTTTCCATCAATAAAGTTTATTATTTAATATTGATCGGGTATAACCGACTTTGAACTTTTTATTTATAGGTGCACTGCTTTTCCTGTCCACTTGCCTAATTGGTTGATAAATCACAACTCCAGGAAGCAGTTGATTAAATTGGATGGTGGCTCACCAGAGCCTTATAGTTTCTTCAAGCTGTGATCCCTCTCTGCGGATGTCTACCCTTGTTTATGTGCGTTTAGAATAGTGGAGGATTTTATTCTCTACTGTACTTTAAAGTTAGCAAAATAGCACAGAAAAAAAGAGAATGAAAGCTAGAATAAGAATGTCGGAGAAAAATAGGACAGTCATCCAGAGGTGTTCTGTTACTCAGTAAACGTTTTTCACAGAGGACATTTTGACATGTCGGAAAAGCACAGGTGAGGATAAAAAAAAAACTTTCAACCATTCAACATCCTTGCTTTCAGGCGTCTCGTCTGTATTCAAACTCAAAAGTTTTCTTGACGTAAATGCGTGCTGTGCAAACAAATACAGCCACTCCTGTACAAGTCAGGGCTAAATCCAGCAATTCGCTATTGTCCAGAACATGAACTGTAAATAATACACAAACCACAGCCTGCGGGCATGAGAAACGTGTACAAACAACCGTGAAATTAAACATCACTCGAAAAAAAATTGCAGTAATCTAAACAATGTAATTACAGGTGATTCAACAAACTGTGAAGGTGCCATCTGTTTGCAATATTAGAAATGTACTCTTTTGAACAGTGTTGGATTTTTCACATGCTGATATGATTTATGGCTTTGTGGCAAATACAAAAAGGGGTTTAGATGCTTGTGGGTGTACTGTGCCTTGTTAGGGAGCAGTAATGTCATACATATTTACATTTAATGTACAACTGAGCCACAACGTAATACCTGTCTGTTATTCAAAGTGCTTTCAAATATGCTTCTTTTTCCAGACATCTGCGCCATTAAAAAATAAATCCCTTTTAGAGTGTGATTAATGAGTTAAAATAAAATTAAGTTACATTTTATTGTCAGTTGCATTTTTTATAAATATGATTATTTATCTTGATCAACTAATAGGTTATAACACTTGGTCACCCGTGAGAGAATTTGAGATTATGTGTGGCTTAACTGCATGTACAGTAATGTGCAAAAGTCTTAAGTCACCCCTCTCTTTTTTTATTGTATTTCCATTGAGCCAGACTTTCTTGTAATTAAAAAAAACAAACAGATAAACTTGAGCAATAGTTCTCCAGGATTTCGGAATGTCTTTTAAAGACTTTGGATACCTTTTCACTCAGTCCAGTCCCTGTGCCTGATCTTTTTCATGGGAACCTTGTTTGGACCACTTAAGACTGACCTGTGAATCATTCAAGCACCTGAGTGAAGAGATAACCAGTGTTGTCTATGCATTACAGACATCATAGCAAAGAGCCCATTTTAATTAAATTACATTTGTTTTATCTTTAAGCACTTACTAGTTACTAGCAGGCTTTTAATTTGTTCCCATTTCTTTGTTTGAACCTATGAAGAACGCCAAAGATAATATAGTTTGGCAGACATGAAACAGAATTTTTGCTCAAGCAGATTCTCAAAGAGCCATTAGATTAAAAACTTGATGTATTTCAGCATGGTGTACAGTGGGTTTTTAAAAGATTTTAAGGAAAATGGACAAATGGAAGACAAAAGAAGAATTGACAGGCCTAAAAAAAGCAGACGAACAGTAACTGAAAGTCATGACAGGAAGTCAAACAGGAGAAAACAGCAAAAACCTGGTTGGGTCACCTGTCCAGAGGCCATTTTCAAGGAAGGACAGCAGATAAAAGGCTGCAGTATACTAAATTACCCAATAAGAAATAACAACTGGACTGGGAATCAGTGGTGACTGGTGTGATGGAGTGGTGATTCAACATTCTTTTGTTTTGCTTTTTTAAGTCAATGTCAAAATGTACAGAGAAGGTAAGGAGTGAAGAGCAACATCTGTTAACCATAGTGGAGGCTCTGTCACAGTTCGGGACTACATTTCAGGAAGTGGTGTTGGAGATCTTGTCAAAATTGATGGAATTATAAACAGAGAAAAGTACCATCACACATTGGTGCACCATGTAATATCATCTGGAAAGCATCTGACTGGCAACAGCTTCATTTTACAGCATGATAATGATCCCAAACACACAATGGAGTTTAGTGAGTGGTAGTTCTCATATGTTTAATGTGACAGTCTTTAGATATCTACTAAGCTTTATATAGACTCGGTTTGTTTTTATTTTAGAGAAACTACTATAGTTTCTCTAAAGGATGAAGATTTAAGTAAGATTTTCCTCACTTTGTTCATTAATAGTCCTTTATTCTAGTTTTTACATATTGATAAAGCAGACAAGTTTCATATGGCATCCTCCAGATAATAACATATTTTCAGTACTACAAAGTTACCATTAGGTATTTTTTACTATGTACCCACAGTTTGGCAGCACATGTCAGAAGTTAGAAAGTTAACAACACTGCCAAATGAATTTAGAAAGTCTTTTTTTTGTGGCCATTTTAAATCATTGCTAACTTGTTTACCTTTTGGCTCTCACTCACCCTGGCTCAAGTCCATCTTACACTCAGTCTCCTCACCTAACAGCTGATCCGGTGAACTCTCCACAGATTCCTCGAGCCAACTGAGAATACTTCATGGACACCTGAGTGTGTTTCAGTGTGCCTGTGTGTGTCAGGTGTGTTAGTGCTAGCCTAGCCAAACCAGTTTGTTCAATTCTGAGTAAATCCGAGAGTGAGGAAGCGTGTGTGTGCGTTTGTGTGTGTGTGCATGTGTGATTAAGCGTACGTAAAAAGGTAACCTTTAGTCTTGGCACTGCACAGTCTGGGAAACAACAGAGTGGGGTCAGGTGTGCTATTTCCCTGCCTAACTAGCTAACCTGGCTAGATATGTGTGTCTGTGTGTGTGGGTCAGCTGGGGTAGATGACCTTATATTTAGGGATTAGCTCAGATTTGTCTGGAACATTCGCTGCTTACAGCATGGGGTTGACAGATGATGACAAAATGGCACCTAAGATCATGTCTTGTTCACAGTGAAGATGAGGTAGATGCTAATAACCGTGTTTTGTATCTCTCGTACTTTGTGTGGATGCTCGAGGGTGGCCGGATGAATCACATTTGCACCGAAGAACCAATACATGACTGCTGTGTGACAACACAGTGATTGAACAAAAGTGTAGCCTGGAGTAACGCTGTGTACATGTGAGTGTGTGCGTGTCTCACAGACTGCATCGCTTGTAGATAACAGTCTTTTTGTTCCTCTTTCTGTTTAGCTGCCCAGTTTCCACATAACCTGAAGCCTTGTTGTTTTATCTCCTTCTTTCCATTTATTTATCTTTCTAGTTCTCTGACACACACTCACACACACACACACGAATAGTTGTGTTTCCATAATTTCAGAGAACATTATGTTGGCTTACATTCATTTCCTGGAGCCTCTAACCTTAACCATAACTCCTCATTGTTTGGACAGGGAAAGGAAGTGATGTAGAGGTATAAACAGATTTAGGTCCCCGCAGCATGTGGGATACTCGTCCATGCATCCATATACACAGACACGCCCACACAAAGAGAAACGCACATTAAAATCCTTTAGTGTTGTCCTAATTCCCAAACAAACTCCTGAAATTTAATTTAGCAAAATAATTATTTTGTAAAAGTCGACAAACTTGACCTGAACTAGCGTCATACTTCAGCCCATCACCATGTGTGTGCCTGTGCGGGCACAACTGTGGATATGTTTGCAGTAAATCTTCGATAATCCAACAGCCCTGCTTCACTGTACTGTTGGCAGCACATCTGGATTGGCACATGAACATGCACAATGGACGATCCACCCTGAAACACCAGCCCACATCTGCTGGTTTCCACAGCTGTCAAAAAGAACTGATGTTAGCTGTGTTTTTCAGGGGAATCACTGTTTTATTCATAAACGCATTGGAACTAACCAAGCATGGCCCATCATTCACAGCGCGTACAGTTACACGTGTGCACGCAGCAACTCGTGCCACACCGAATATAGCAGCAAACAACCTGTAGGGTTATGAAGCAGTTAGGTTGCTTATCTTTTGCCAATAAAAGGAAAATGATGATATGTTCTCTCTTGGCCAAGCATACTTTGTGTAGATGGTTTTATATTAGATAAGCAGATAGTGTTTCTTACAAAAGGTGGTATAAGCGCCTCAGGAATAAAGTAATATGAATTCATAACAGATTGTTGCAAACACTCTTAGCTGCAGTACAAAGCACATAGTCACAGTACAAAAATGCACATTTCATAATATGATTCATAGATATATTTTGGACTATTATTACTATATATCGCTATGCCCCTCAGCCTTGTGACGTATTACACTAGTAGTTGTTGCTAACTAACAATAGCTAAAAATTTCTAATAAAGTCCTGGCTATAATATTGTTTATAATATTATATTGCATAAATATCAAAATTTACATTTACAGTTTACATATCAAACCTCTTAAGTATGCATTTTTTGCACTGGTACAGTGAAGACAAAGGTAAATATGACTGAATTCACAAAGCTTTAAAATGTAAGAAACAACGGAAAACCCCCCCAAAGAGCAGGCAGCACAAGCATAAAGTATGAAAATCTGTGTCATCTGGGATCTTTTAAGGCAACTTTGTATCAAATAAATCATCAGATAGGCCAGTGAACTCACTAAGAGGACAATATGATGTCTGTGATTCCCTGTCTAAAACGCTTCCCCACGGACACAGGTGCAAACTGAGAGCTAGTGTTTCGGTGTGCATGTGTGTATCTGTGCGTGCGAGCGTGTGTACGGGGAGCTGGAGAGCTGCTGTGGGAGAGAGTGGCACAGGTGGCACGGAGCCCCGGCAGTGCCGAGGGCATCGGATCGGCATGTGGCGCACGGCCAACCACACACAACATATGCCAAGGGAAGGCGAGAGAGAGAGCAAAAGAGAGAGAGAGAGAGAGAGAGTTAGGGAGGAAGTGTTTTTCTAACTACCACATGGGTCCACAGGTCTCCTGTCTTGCACCATATGCTGTCAGCGTGTCTGTCTACCTGCTTGTCTGTCTCCCCGTCTCTCTGCCAACAGAACAAAGTGCTGTCAATGGTCAAACTGTCAGTGCCAAGATGATGGGGCATGTGATGCTACTGGGGCGTTGTCTGCCTTAGCCCTGAAAATCTTATACACAAATGCATGCACATGCACACATATATGCATGAGCACACATAGCCCTACATCTGAGTGTGCACACAAATGCCCATATGAGCACAGTGCCAGCTTGTGTCATTATCATATTCATCAATTATGTAAACAGTTATGTGAACAGAGTAGTAACACACACATGCAGACGCACGCACACATATTCCCCATAACACATACATTTTAATGAACTGCCGTCGGGCTTGACATGACCTCCCTATTGCCTCTGCACACACACACACTCTCACACACACACATGCACACATATACACAGGTGTTTTAAAGTGCATAGCTGAGGGAAGAAAGTGTGTCTTTGTGTTTGGATACGGGCAAAGGTTTTCAGTGTGAGCATTGGTGTGTATGCACTGTATCTGTATACACAGCATAGAACAAGTGACAAATTAAAGGGGAAAAAAGCTCGCCATAAAGTGTCTTTTCCTCCAGTAGCCTGGAGGAAATTCTCAGTGTGTTGATTCTTTAAGTCTGTGCTGGAGAAATGGAAGACCATTCTAGCAGAAGATATGCCCTCGTTTATTGTTTTGAAGATGATGGTGGACATTTCCCTCTAAGGAGACAAGTGTATCCCCCAATTTCTTTCCCGTGTGGACTCAAAGGGTCAGATTTTCTTGTTAATTTGTCTCCTCACTTCCTCTTTTGATTGGTTATTCACTCTTCTTCCCTTCTGTTAGAATGGCTTCTACAGACATTTTATAAAAGGTCTGCACAACTGATTATTATTTAAATCTCATAATGCACATATATATTTGTGTCAGTACAGGAAAAACAACACCAGAGTGACTAAAAACCTGACATACAAACATGCACCATGAGTGAAAAACAACACCTGAGCTGGAACAATAGAGAAGTTTGTATCATTTGGCATGTGTCTAGCTGTGGTAGAAAAGTGCAGTGTCAGTGAAAAGTTGCTGTCAGATTTGAACTGGATGTGAGGGCTACACTGACACCTGATCTTGCATCTGTCAGCTGTAGGTCTCTACAAAGTTTCAAGCTGACTTTGGCCAATAACTTTTCAGCTGTAAAGCAAAGACCGGTGTTACTTGGGGATAAAACCTAGAGGTTTATCCTTTACGTATGGAACACATGCACATCTTCAGAAATTAAAACGATAAAGGCTAAAAACTACCACAGAAATTTCATGTGCTGGGAATTTCAAGTTGGTAAAAGATTGAGAAGAATATATGCAAATATAAAATTAACAAAGGAACACCATATAATTCCAACTTATGGCTGTTGTGCTTCACAGGAAAGCATTTATGTCCACTACAAGGACAGTCTATGTGATTGCACCATTTAACTCTTTGACTGTTTGTCAGTAGACCATGCACAAACTACCAAGCTGAATGTCATATAACTCTGTGATACTTACATTAGCAGGTGATGCCCCCCTAGTCGAGTTTGTCTCAGTTTCATAGTTCTGTTTCCAACTCTTGAATACTTAACTCTAGTAAACAACCTAAAAAAATGAATGATCTGTGTTTTTACAAACTTGTCAGACTTGCCTCTGTTCCCAAAAGTGAAACAAGGCCCCGCTTTGTCATTGCATCACCAGATTTTTGACCAGGTAACATACAACATACAAAGAGACCGTGCAGACAGCTTTGCTGTAAAGACCGACCACAGCTGAGAGAAATCTACCTAAACTGTTTGAAACAGGTCGAAAAGGAAAACAGACAAAGCCAGTGAGTCTGTGATGCTTCACCATGTTAGAAGAGAAAAATTAAGTTACCATCAGACCAAGTAAAGGCCGATGATCGTGCAGGTGAATGAAGAGCTGTAAACACCTCAAAAGTAATCTGAAAGATTAGTAAAGAAATGACCCAAAACTGCTTTAAGTTAATTTCTATCAATCAAATACTTGTAACAAGAAGCTCAAAAGACATTTTTGCATCATGCCCTGACGTTAACATAACAACACTTATCTTCCCATCAAAGAAAGATAAAGACACAGAATTCCTTGAAGTCAGAGTTTCGGGGTGCTGCAGTTGAAGGTGTGTAACCTAAGCTTGGAGAGTTAGATGGGGGGGAGAAAATTGTTTTTAAGTGGGGCATTTTAGCCCACTCAGCCTAGATGACTGCTGTTACTCTCAGTATTTTTTTCTTAACAGTTTTTCCCCCCCTGATATTTCAGTGTTTTAAAGATCTTTTCACTAAGAAGCAAAAAAGGAAGTGTGTGGACAGACCTGTCTGACCCACTGAAAAAAATAAATCACTAGCTTTTTGTTTTAGCTTTGTTTATGGTTTATCTTCCTTACGTTTATGCTTAGTACTTCATAGCCAAACATATAAATACAGGGGTACCAGACTCACCAGTGCAAACTGCACTTTCACACCAGATAAAGGTTTTTAATGTGGAGAGTTACAAATACTAAAAGAATGATAAAGACTGTAGGACAGGGAAGCAATGTGGGAAGGAACAAATGCCCCTCGAACTCCATATTTCCAGCAGACTTCACTTGATATCAGGGTGGATCAAGCTAATCTTCAAAGCAAACCATTGTGCTGACCTTAACCACACACCGACAAAGTTTCATAACTGACACTTGCATGATTGAGTGACTGCCAAAGTACTCAAAACTGCCTTTGTGGTAACTCCTGCCACAGTAGGTATCATCAAAACCATAGTTTGATATGTGCATACACACACAAAGACAGACTCACAGGGTGAAAATAACACCAGCTTCACTATCACAGCTGGTAAAATAACAGAATCGAGGGCTATAATTGAAGAGGCTGTTCCTCAGAGGGCCCAGACACATGTAGACCCTTTCTGTCCATCTACCCACTGTATTCTGTGGGGTTCAGTAAACCATGCCAGTGAAATGAGTAGTGGCCTCTAATGGGGAGCCAACTTAATAGCAACTATTTCCACAGGCGGTAAGTCAAGGCTATGGCACCCAGACAACATTTGGAGCCAACGTAGACAGGCAATTTAGCCAGCCATTATGACCAACAGAATTTTTCCATGATAGTTTGCTCCCTTACAGCTCACTGCGTTATAGACATCGATTTTGTCTGAGTTGCCAATCCAGTCCTTGCTGAGGGCAATACTGTCTAGCTATATTCCCCTGAATGGTAGTGATGGTGTCAAAGAAAAAGCAAACAGAAAAAGCAAACAGACAAATAGGACTTGATTTTTGGCAGTCTCCCAGTCCTGTGTGTAAAAAGGGAACAATCTGTGTTTTTTTTTTTCAGGTTTAGAGCCATCAGATTGTGTCATCTAATGTCTTTTGCAATGTTGACATTTAAAATCACAGAGATTCCCGAGATACCGCACTGCTCAAGTCCAAGTTGGAAAACAATGCTTTGCAAATAAAAGCCTGAAAATGTAATAAGTTCAAAAAATGACCGGCCAACGAAAAAGGACAAAGAGATAGATGCGCACATAAGCACGCGGGGAACACAGCCTTCAGCGGTGTCTCCTGCTTGCTGACTAATGAGTGAATAATTGAGTGCAGTCAGTCCTGCGCCTCCCTGATTAGAGTCAGACCGGGCCCCTGAAAAGACAGGAAAGACAGGAGTCAGGTCTTTCTTTCTTTCTGTATTATCTTCCTATCTCTGCTATCCTCTCCATCCTCCACTGCACAGATACTTATCGTGTCAGACACTAAATTACACACATTCAGATAATCCCTTACACATACAGTCACACGGTGGTACTGATTGCTGAAACAATATGCGGTCCAATCAGACAATACACACTGCATAATTGGCCCAGAGGACAGCGACAA
>VUQG01004535.1:13068-23932 GCA_015106755.1 Etia nguti
TGTCGTAACATTGGCTGATTGATTTATGGTTTGGAGATGGTGGCACTAACAAAAAAGACAGGAGGCCGAGCTGGAGGTGGCGGAGTGGCGGTAAGATGGTCGTCGGGAGTTTGTGGGATTGAAAATGTGTTTATCAGAGGGACAGCTCAGGCTGAGCAGTTTCGAGACAAAATTAGAGAGGCAAAGCTGAGATGATTTGGACATGTGCAGAGGAGGGAAAAGTGGATACACTGGGCGCAGGATGTTGAAGATGGAGCTAGCAGGCAGGAGGAAAAGAGGAAGACTCCAGGGAAAATTCATGGATGTAGTGAAGGAGGGCATGCAGAGGGTTGCAGTGACAAAAGAGGATGCTGGAGACAGATTGGAGGCAGATGATCTGCAGAAGAAGGAGAAAAAGAAGAAGAGGAAAAATGTTCAAACAATATGGCGTGCCTCCTTGTTTTAACCTTGTGGACATATGTTGGATTTACTGGTAATCCTAAATGTAGGATAAGCTGTGATTCTATAACTGAAACTGAAATGACACATTACAGGTGCCCCAATCATACTGATGAACAACATGTAGTAGTAGTGAATGGAAATTACTTAATGGTGTACTCACTTTACAGTGGATACACATGGATTAATGAACATAGATGTAATTAAGTATTACTTTTCCCTTTTTGGTTTGTGCAAAGAGAGAGCGAAAACAACAATGCATCGTTATATGATTTCAGACACTGGCAGCGGTAGATACTCAATGAGGTGTCAAACTACTTGTGATACCACTTCCCCACTCATACATGACCCTTTAGTGGGCAAATGCCATGAAATTAACAGCAAAGGCTGTTGGCACACTTCATGTTTCCTCTCATCCCCCATAATCCTTCTAAACTCCATCAGTCCTTCACCATTCCCGCTCTCTTGCAGTCACAACTGTCCGATAAAGCCGAGGCACCGTGAAATGACCTTTTACTAAAGGACAGTCACGTTTCTTCATTACCACAAAGGTCAAAGTTGAAGATGCCACATATCTGCTTCACTTGGAGACAGAAGAAAGAAGTGAGTGTTTGGATTTAAACTGCTCTTTATTTCTAAAGAGCTCATCTAAAATGAGGCTTGACGCAAGACAGTGCAGACGCCTCCTTTCCCTAAAGGCGGCTTCCATTAAAAAGCATTCACAACGTTACATCGCATGTTTCGTCGTATAGGTGTTACACAGCTGTTCACGGCGTCACTCTTGATCACACGGTAATAACGTTTTTTTTGCTTGAGTGGACTGATCTCAACGGTCCACTCCTCAAGAGGACTTTTATTTTTTGCTCCATGGACATACAAAAACAGAAAATTAGCTCCTCTTGCAGTCTATTAATCTGTAAATTATAATACAGGTGATTATATGTCCAGGCTCTGAGTACCATGTGTTCAGTCAGCTCTGCTTGTCTTTATTTGTAAACTAACTGCATTTTCTTTCTGTAGGGTATCATAACATTAGTTTTCATCTTCCATGCAATTCAGAATGTCAATACCATGGAGTATGCTGAGTCCTTGTTGTCTACAAGGTTTTTCAAGCGTATGACTATCTTGGGAAAGAGTTTTTCACTTAAGCAGACGGGGAGCAGAGGGGGTAGGCAAGTGGGGATTTGATCCTCGAGGCAGAAGGAGAACACATGTGGTTGCAGAAGCAGGGGTCAGAACCTATCATCTATCTCTTAGCATCCATGTCAGTAACTTTTACAATCACTTACTGAGCCTGTGCCAGCAAAGAAGTAACGGCAAATATTACATCCCCCACCAAAATAACAAACACTTCAGATCTCGTTCACCCATTATTCTTCCCAGAGTAAAGCGGCAGATGCAGCTTTAGTTCTGTCTGACTTTAGGTGTGTAAGGTTTTGGGGTCATATTTTGATATATTCCATGGAGATAACGCCATTCTTCTCTGTTTTTTTTCTTTTTCTTTATTATTATTGCAAAGTCGCAAGGGGGTGCTTTTGCTTGCCTTCACTTCTACTAAAGTGAAACAGATCTCCTTGAATTCAAAGACAATAACTGTCAGCAAATAGTCAAATCCACTCATTCATTAAGAGTGGCCTTGTGTGTGTTCTTGAAGTTTTAACGCGTCTTCCTTAAATTTTACATTTTTATGAACTCGGAGTGGTTTGGTGAAAGAAGGCAAAACGTTAAAAGCACAATGAAGGACTGAGGACCGGAGAACAGAGGTGAGAAAGCAGGGCAGGCTCACAGACGGAAAGACAGACAGAGTTTCAAACAAGCAGGCAGACAGATAATCTGTGGACTCAAAGGAGGGGAATGTCATTGATCTCCCAGAGGACAAAACAATACACGACCCTCTATGCAGTGCTATGAGATCCACACGCACACACATGCATGCACACACACACACACCCTGAGGTTAGACCTTTCGGGTATGGTGGTGAATAGAGGTCCAATTCCTATTCAGTCAGTTGAAAGCTGTCTAGATCTATAGAGAGTCATTGTCAGGAAGCATTACCCAGCATGCCACGCACCACATCTAGCTATAGATAGGCGCGATACCTTCCCTAGGATCAGAAAAGTGAGAACTCGTTTAAGTATTTAGCCCTAACCAATAAAAGAAACCGAGTTATTACAACATTTTTGTTTATCATTCATTTATTAATGCATGTTTTAACACCTAAAGGTTCCATTTTATTCATTCATTTTATTCTTTTTAGCAGAATACGCAGCAGATTTCTTAAATTAAAAAACAAACAGAAAAAATATTTTACACTGCGGTCCAATAAAACCAACAAAAGAGCCACTTTCTCATCAAGTTGTGTGTATTCTTTTAGATTTTTTTTTCTAAACTGTGTTCAAGGTTTTAGAAGAGCACAAGACCACCAAGTTTTGGGCGGCACAGTGTTTGGCACTGTGGCCTCGCAGCCAGAAGGTTTCTGGCTCTCAATGTGCCTGCGTGGGTTTCCTTTGGGTTCTTCCTGCTTCCTCCCGCAGTCCAAAGACATTCATGTTAGGTTAACTAACGGTTCTAAATTGGCCTTGGGTGTGAGATAGCTAAAGTGCTTAAACTATAGAGAATAAAGCTCTGAATGAAGGATAAATGTGGCTTGTGGCGCTTTATGAGTCCCATCCCATTCCACTATCGTTGTGCCGCCCATCTTCAGTCTTCAGTCTCATCTTCGTCTTCAGTATCGCTCTCGTGATCCAGCAAATTGACCCCCTCTGTGTATCTATGTCACTGCTGACAGTCACAGTGCATTTTAAATTAGAACCACTGCTCATATTAGTGATTACATTAGTTGATGTTTGATTGTTCCTTCACAGGCAAGTCACTGTAATACAGCCATCATGTGCATGTAGAGCTGCTTTTTTAATCCATCCATCCATTTTCTCAACCCCGTATCCGATTCCCAGATAACCTAACCCAGCTGCTATAATGTCCGGATCAAACGCACATTGACGCAAGTTACATTACCAGTAGTCTGTGCCAACCATTTGAGCTTTCTTCACCAATAAGCATAACACTGATTATGCAGGGCCGCATTCAGATGAGATACAGTACTCTGGTCTGTGCAGACCTGTTTGATTAAAAGCTTTCTAAGTGCCGAAAGTCCAAGGGTATATCTCGACACGTATGTGGGCGTCCATTTCAGAATAGAAATGAAAACAAAGAAGAGCTAAAAAATGACTCTTTCTGAGAAGACCTTTAGACCTTCAAAGTGAAACCCAAAGACAGAGTTTAAACGTTTTATTTGTATGTTCGTGGTTTGTGACACTGATTGATGAATGGAATAAAATCAAGAAGGCCAAAAGGAGCAAAACATCCAGACTGTCTGCATGTGAGGATTTTTATGTTCTGTAGCCGGATATCTAAACATGCTTACAGTAAAATGGAAAAATCAGACATGTTCCCAAAACATAGATTTTCTGCAGAAATCATGGCTTTCCAAAAAAACCCGACCCACCCTAAAAACAACAAAAAGATTTTTTTCTTTTCTCCAGCAAGAAAAAAAACAAAAAACAAAGTGTCTTTTGACAGCCATGTTTCCATGCATTATCAATGGTTTAGCCATGCCCCATGTTGATAAAACATTTGCTACACACGAGACACAATGTTGGCTGTCAGTTATTTAAAAGAAATGTTAAAAATCGGAGCAGCCGTTCTTGGAGACACTGATGATATAAATAATGAAAATCAGCTGGAAAAAAAAGAAAGAAGAAGAGCCAATTACAGAGAGAGCTGGGAATGTAAGTGATCCCCGTCAATGGGAGGCAGAAATGGACAGAGATCGATTGGTGGGGTTTCAGTACATGTAAATATTTACAGCCTGTCTAGTCAATACAGAGGGAGGAGGAGGAGGAGAGAGCGAGTGGTGAGGAGCAGGAGAAAAACAAAAAAGCAGCAAACAGAGGAGGGGGGGAAAAAAGGGGGAAATGCAAGAAATGAGAGCTGATTGAGCAGAAAACAATGAAGTGATTCAGCGTGCACCCGCTGAGACAAACACACACACTCGTGCACAGCCTACTGTGATAATGGTGACATTTTCGGTGAGTCCGTGTTCGTGTGCGGCTGGCTGATGGCCCGCAGAGATGGCCTTTAGAAGAGTGACAGGCCAGAATTACCATTAAAAGCTAGCAGCATTAACCCTCCATTTTACATACACAGCACACACTCTGTCACACATGGTTCACTGCCACCTATTACTCCTCTATGTGAGTTCAATAGCTTAATAACCTCTGTGCTGGAAAGATTTGATTGCTCCCTCCTTGTGTTCAGCTCACCTATCTTTCCTTCCCTCACCCGCCCCTGCCTCCATTTTCCGTTCCAAACGACTGGACATGCTCCAATCTTACCAATCCTCCAAACCATCCTCTTCCCTTATCTGTCTCTCTTTCTTACTGTATTTCACTAAATCTTTAAGTAGAAGTAAATTATGGAAAAAAAGTAAGTCAGTGGGTTTAAATGTGGTCTGCCAAAACGTAACTGTCTTTTTTATGCAACAGTATTGAGCCACATATAAAGCTGTCACACATTAAAGAGCCAGCAGTTTTTGGACACAGTTTAGTGCACACACACACACACACACCCTTAATAGGAGCCATGTTGCTAGGCAGCGAAGGGGTTGTTTCCGGCCTCTGCTGGACGGAGACAAGCGAGTGTGTCCACAGTGTGGGCAGTAGTTAACTGCAGAAGCTCTCTGGTAGTTTCATGTCATCCCCTCAGTAATTCAAGCAGGTTTTTTTGTTGCCATTTTTAGATAAAAGGAACCTGAGATGTGGAGATTATCATATTAACATGGGAATCACCAACTTAAATCTGATTTTTGTTTTACTTTTATAAAATTCAAGATATGAATTCAGATGGTTGAAAGAATCTTAGTCCCAATCTCTGGGCCCTAAAGCTCAATAAACATTTCAGTTTACACTCGAGTGTAACATAACCGATGATGTAGAAATAACGCACATTACGCAAAATGTCTATCAAAATGAAGACGATTACAGAGCAGGGAGCGGGGCACAATTGTTGCTGTCTGTGAAGCAACTGGTCCTCTGTGACTAACAAGAGGAAGCACTTTGGTGTAAAACACTTCACTTTCTGTCATCAGAGCTCCGGGTACGAATGAAACCATTGTTTATAATAATCTGATATTACTACCACAGCAATGACATAGTCTACTTTATATATAAAACATGTAAAAAAAAAAAAAAAAAGCTAACTGCTTTGCATTATATTAGCAGATTTTTCATGCATCACAGCACAAGAACTCTGAAGCAGTGCCTCAACTGGATGTTTATGTGGTTTTAGTTGTTTATTAGTAGCAGCATGGGTGTGTTTCAAATGTGTTTATGTTTTCATTTTTGTGTGCTTTTGCAGCATTTTTCAATTTACTGGTGTTTTCTTAAGTTGCAGTGCCTTTAACCTCTCAGGCCCGCCGTATATAAACCCTGTTTATGCCCCTGGAAACAGCAGCTTTGTAATGACAGGCGTGGCATTCGCCACGTACTTGACCTCTGTGTAGACCAAGTGAAAATGGTGGGATCGTTCCCCACAGCAGCAAAATCATGATGAATAAACCTTCCAGACCTCAGCCTGAAGAAGAACCCCACTGGTCATGCATAAGCAAATAAGTTATAGTGATTAGCAGTGCTAACTAGACGCACATTTTTACTTGTGTGCCTTTGACATACATGTATCTTAGTATGTTGAATTTCTGGTTTATGTAGGACCTGTGAACAAGTCGGTGCTGTTCATAATAAGCTCAGCTGAGAGGCTTTTCTGACATTAATTGTTTTCTATACTTGGTTATGCTACATGCTGCAGTGTTGTTTGGTGTGTGATTTTAGCCTGTTGTTAAGTGCTTTCTAGGCAACACAATGGCATCTAATCTAGAACTTAGCAAGGTTTGTGGACATAAATAAGATGTTTCTGCCTTCAAATTAAAACAATACAATGCTATTATAGGGTGTTACTGGAGGATAGATACTACAGATGGGTAATTTTAGCCTGTGGGTAGATGGTTGCTAGGCACCAGGCAACATGAAATTTCAGAGTTAAATGTTTCACAGCTGATTTATACTCTCAAAGTGTAACTTTAATACATCCAAAATTAGATGGTGTTCAGTTTTGGAGTTATTTGACAGAGTTGATCACAGTGTTAGTCCATCTCTGGAGAGATGTAATTAAACTCTACTCGTGCATTTAATTTATTTGGTAAGAGATGAGGCACAAACTTAGTATTTTTACCTTTCATGCTTATTTTTATCCT
The DNA here is from genome assembly GCA_015106755.1 of Etia nguti. Classification (NCBI taxonomy): domain Eukaryota; kingdom Metazoa; phylum Chordata; class Actinopteri; order Cichliformes; family Cichlidae; genus Etia; species Etia nguti. The sequence goes on from VUQG01004535.1 coordinate 19,815, forward strand.
TACTTTTCTACATGGTAAGTGTAAGTAAAGTGGCCTTTCTTTTCCTACAGAGACCAGGACTCAATAACAAGGTGGTGTTTAGGTGACTGATTGACTCAAGCTCTTTTTGTATTGTGGGTCACATACAGCTCACTTTAATTTTAAGTGAAACTTTAGAATTTCTGTCAGTCACATTTTTCTGTGATATCTTTAAGTAAGAAAACTGAAGGGCAATTTCTACAGTGTGTCTTGGGTTTTGCACATGATAAAGAAACAGTGCTGCGGTAAATGAAAGAAATCTTGAAGCATGACTCTTTGGGCTTAAATATTAAGAAATAAATGTGTAAAATTACAGAAACAATCTACTATCAACAGTGAAAAAACAGGAACTTTTCTGCTATTTTATGCATATCTATTACTTAATTACGTAGATGCCGTATGAACGGCCATGAGGGAGTAGGAAAAGCTGCAAAAAAGGACAGATTCTGGTCTTATGTTTGATACCCCTAAATTAACTAGTTAGCCAACTATGGGGATTTAAGCTAAATAGGTAACTGAACAGTCTGACAGTTCACATCCAAACTCTCAACAAAAATAAACAGAGCTTTATTGTTGTATAAATCTGGGTGGTGCTGGGTGTAACGTGTGTGTCTATGGGTGTGTGTGTGTGTGTATTTTACTTCACTGCAATTGAATTTGAAATGAAAAGCGTTCGAGTAGGCAGACAGCCCTCCAGTTTAGGACGGAGCAGCCTGTTTATTTATTCATTAAATAAATTTCTGCCCAGCCCTATAGCCCAAAGTATGCTTTTATGTGTTTCATATTCCTTTTATTGTCTGAGCCGAGTATGACAAGTTGTCCAATTTTTCATTTAGAAACGCTTCTATGATGCTGCAAGCCACACAAGAACATTTCCCAGCATCCAAAAACATTTCAGAGGAGGACACGGCGAGGCTCTGCAATGCCACCAAGAAGTGCTACTGATTCTTCTCCTGGAGGTCCAAATTTCCAGTGGAGCTCCAGTGTCCAGTGCTGAAAGTTAAATATCTTGGGTCAGCCACAGCATGGGAGAGACCTTTCGGCACCATCAGAAACTTGCTAATGAACCAGGCATAAGTGTTGATATCCTCTTAAGAATCCCAAGATTCTGGAATTCAAAAGGATCGGCAAGTTCAGGGCAAACATTCAGAAAAGTATTTCCTCAAATAGGAATTTAATATCTTCTTTCAGAAAGGTGGATCATAACTTCACTCTCCTGTTTGATGATGAAACATCCTCCAGGCTGCTTCAGAATTGGGACGTGTTCTTCAAGTCAAATGTCATAAAAGAGGCTTCGTGGCTCACTTCAGCACCAGACTCATGTCGCTCGACGTAGTCAACAGAAAGTCCCAGAGGAGCGGATCCAGATAAAGCAATAAGTGAGTTGTGTTTGTTCTGCTTGTTTCAGATCATTTGCTTCGACTGCAGTTACATTCCCTTCATTTGTTATTTTCTCAACTATTAGAGTGAGGAAAATACAGATCACCTTTGCTTTTATTACTCAATTTAATTTGTTTGTTCTTGCTTGTATCCCTAAAACTTGATACCTGTTTGATATCTCTTAATGTCTTAATGCCTCCCTCTTATAACTGAAATGGATTAAAGTGGAAAAGTTTTCATTTCTTCATTAAAAAATGGACTCCCTTCTCTTGCCACCACCAAGGGGACTGAAATCCTCAAAAATAGTGGATCTGATGTGGTAGAGAAATTCGTAGTCATTTGTAAAGTAATTCTATTATTAAGGTGTTGAATTGGTCCTGTCAGTTTCTTGCCAAAATGTGGATGAAATCAGCCAGTGAGAGGATGTTTTCTATGATGTTTTCTCTGTGGCTGCACAGTACTCTCACAGTTTTCTTACCTCGCTGGAGTCATGCTGCAGTTTGGAGGACATACCTCTTCCTCTTTCGAGCATCAGAGAAGGCAGATCGACGACTTCTACGTGTCTATGTTTAAGTATCAAGTGCTTAAAAAAAAAAAAAAAGTCTCACGATGTCACATTGAAGTAGAACAATGATGTAGATAAAAATGTGCGTGCAGCTATTTAAACCTGGAAAAAGTGCTAAAATCTACTCTGTGAAAGTTGATTTCACCTCTCAACTTTTTGCTGTGTGATGACATCATAATATTGGATATAGATAAGAATCTGAGTGCCAGTTTGATTGTGTCAACTCTTGATCATGTAGTTCACAGAAAGACAGATTTTGTGTATTAATGCAACATACATTGGACACATGCTATTTGATCTGATTTCATTGTAGTTTGAAATACTTTTTTTTATCATAGTTTAAGTCACCAAAACTAACTGAACTCATGTTTTGCAGCATTATAACCAACTCACATGTCTAAAACTGCTCTAGGTTTCAGATTTAAATCACTTTAGTTCTCAGCACAGATTATAACCAGGCCACCATGCCCCATCTCTATGCAGTGCATCAAATAAAGCAAAAATAAACAAAGCATTTTTCTTTTCTGACTTTGCCTTTTATGCGCACACCAAAACTACATTATGCATAATTTGATTTTTGATTTTGTTGTTTGTTTTTCTTTGAGGATACCACCCACTCCTCTTGATACTCATTCAGTAAAGAGAACCTCGGCAGCCTTCAAAGTGGACACATTGAACACAGAGCTGTCACAGGAAAACTACTCTCCACTGTTCCAAATTCTTGATTTAATCAAGAAACTTTGCTTTTTCCTTCAAGAGCTTAAAGCTCCAGCAACACCTGTAGCAGATTTTTAAAATGCTTCTTGTTGTGGCTTCATCAGGGTCAATCAGCACTTTACACAATAGTTCAGATAACTGGTGTCATTTCCCATCACCATTTAAAATAAAAGCTTGACCATTACTGATTAAGAGAAGAGGTTTACACAAGATAAAGACTTTGTAATACTCAGACAGCCCTAATGTTTGCTTCTTCTACTTTTACTAACTTCTACTAACCAAACAAAGATCTTAGTCATTTGTTTTGAGCATCACTAGTTAAGATTGATATTTTACTTTTTTCATCACTTTAAGGCTCATTGAGTCAACTTAAGTTTAAAGTGCATCATATTAAATGTCCATAGAGTTTCCTATTTTATTTATTTTGTATATTTCTTTCAGGCACATTAATCATAAAAATTTTAAAAATCGTAAAAGGAAAAGATGCGTTGTACCAGATTTAGCTACCAGCTAATTTCCATCTGCAGTCCCTGGGCAGGTAAAAAAAAGAAAAAAAAAGTAAGATGCATTTAAATAAATAAATAATATAATTTATGCAGTTTGTCATTTTTTGTTTTATAGATATGTATCTTAGTTCTGTTTCTTTCCTATATCTTTGTTTTTTGTGTGCATTAAACTTTGAAACACTGGTTTTGAGAAGAGCTACAGAAATAATTCTGTTTACTGTAATTTGGACTGAACGCTTTATACTCATTAAGAAAAGTTAATTTCTTTCACAATCATGCATACCACTGCCTGGTGAAGTAATACAGTATCTATTGGATTAAAAAAGAAAGGTAAGCTGTGTTTTAGCCTTTACATTATATGTGCTTAACCCCACCCCAACTGCAGCACAAGGCTACAGGGATGTAGAAGCTTTGGCCCTTACTTTTTACAAAACTGACCTTGGCAGCTGGGGATACACCATCAGGGCAGTAAATGCACAGACAGACAAATAGACTGGCTAATACTCAGCGGGCTGCAATATTTACTGGTCTGTAAAGTCAGCCTTGGAGAGAGAGGTTGTGTGTTGCCTCAGCATGTGTGTGTGTGTGTGTTTGTGTACATGCGTGTGTATGTACAGTTTGCATTTGTCCGTGTAAAAGAGTGTGAGAGTGTGCTACTGAATGCATGTGTGTGTGTGTTTTATCAATCTAGTGCAGACTGTGCTGTCCAGCGGGGTGTGAGATGAGACAGAACGAATTTCTTGCTACAGTGAAACACTAAACAAACTACTAATACACACACACACACACACACACACACACACACACACACACACACACACACACACACACACACACACACATAAAACACACACACACACACACAGCCAAAGGAAAAAAGCCACGTATTACCACCCTTTCCAGCTAAACACCCATTTTTATTCTTATCACAC
>VUQG01004536.1:2404-24041 GCA_015106755.1 Etia nguti
TGTCAATGTAAGACGTTGCATAGACGAGAAATATACGATGACTTATCTCCACTTCTGACACTTTTACTGTTTATGAAGACTAGAAATCTGAGAACATATAAACACACACACACACACACTAACAAGACATCCCACTCTCAGGCTCGTCCTGTTTTCTCACTTCATATTGCCATTTTCTGAAAGTGCAGGCGTGGATGTGACGCACGCAGCGGCTAGACGAGGTAATTTCCTGCGGAAGTCGGCGAGCAGGAGGGTTTTTTTTAGGGGGGGTGGGGGCTGAGGGCGCTTGGGTCTGGGTTGCGATGGGGGATGTGAGGGAGGAGGGGGATGGTGGCAGAAAGTGTTGAGATTAATGGGCGAAAGGGTAAAGTTGATGTCAGCTCTACAGAGGAGAGGCTGAGTGAAGAAAAAGGAAGTGAGAAGGAGGTCGATTAGTGGGTCATCTCAGAGGGGAGCACAGGTGTTTTGGGTGGAGGTGCGTGTGTCGTAACCGCTTACGCACACTGTTGAGAGAATCATAAGCGGCAGGACGTAAAGACGGGCGGGTGGTGGGAGGACAGGATGAAGATGAGGCAGGGTGATGTGGAGGATGAGGACATGACATGTCAAGAGGTCTCAAGAGGTCTCTTGAGGTGTCAAGAGGGCTTCTTCAAAATTTTTGAAGAAGCCACATAGTTTAAGTAAAATAACCTCAAAGGAAGGAGAGCGTCAGACGGCAAAGGCAGTAGAGATGCTGAGACAATCCTGGAAAGCAACTAAGTACATTTACTCAAGTGCAATGTTCGGGTGAAAAAAAACCTTTTTATTCCATACCATTTATCTGATCTCCAGATACGATGAAAACATTAATGACACTCTGAATTGTCTGAATGAGACTTTTATTGAACACACAGGCTATATTATATTTAAAATCAGGATATGTACTAATATAAAGATCAAATCACTGTTTCTCCAACCTTTTCAGCTGTTTCTACATGAGCGCCTATAACATTTCACCAAAGAGTGAATTCCTCATCAAATGTCAGAACAACAAGCCCCACAATTAAAATAGCTACTGAAATTAGACTAACATATGTTACACAGAGGCGTGCTCTGAAACCCCGAATATTCAGGAAGTCTGTGCCTTTAAAGATAATTACTTGGATTAAAATACATTCGTGAGGATAAGCGATACAATAACAACCACACAGTTAAGGTTAAAAAAAGCTCTGGAGGCCCTGTAATTTTATATTATCTATAATTTCACACACACGGTACCAGAGTAATTAGACTCCTTTTCTTCATTTCCATTTCATCAATCGTGGCCCTCAAAATTTAACGTGTTACCTTTATGGAGGGAATCACACTAAAGTGCAGACTTTTAACATGAATTCATCGAGTTTAACAAAAGGATTGTATGACTGTTTAGGAATTACAGCCTTTTTTTATTCACAAATTCTTTCCTCGGTAAGAAAAAGGTCTTGGAAAGTCAAGAACACTCTTGAGGAGTTAGATGTTAGATATCACTGTGAACACTACAATCAAGAGATGACTTCATGAATACAGAAGGTTTACAAGCCAATGAAAAGTAATGGTTTCACTTAAGAACAAGAAGGCCAGGTTAAACCCAAAACATGAAACTTAGCGTGACTGCAAAGCCAAAGATACCTGGAACATGGAAACATGGCACAACAGACAACCTGACACTGAACAAAGGAGGACAGAGGACTTAAGTACACAGAGACATGATGAGGGGAAGGGGAACAGGTGGGAACACAGCTGGGAATAATCAGACCTAACGAGACAAGGGGAAGCAAAACTAGACACAGTGCACATAGGACAGGGACTTTCACAATAAAACAGGAAACAGCATGGAACGCAGACATGACAACACGAACTTGGCAACATGGACAAAAAGACAAGAAACATGACAGACTAACACAGAAGACCTAAGTGAAATGTGATTAAACTAAACTTAAGGCGACCAAATGATAATCCTATTACTCAACATACTTAAAGGGATAACTTAAAAACTCAAAACGTAAACTGAAAACGCTGGGTCAGACACCCAGGATCGTGGCACAGTTGGGAGAAAAATTCTTTAGACAGAAGAAACCAAGTAGAGAAACAGCTCATGATCCAGACCATAACACAGAATCTGTCTAACAAGACGGAGGCAGTGTTATGGCATGTATAACGCTAGTAGTACTCGGTCACTAGCGTTTATAGATCATGTGACTGCTGATAGAAGTAGCAGGATGAATTGTTAAGTGCACATGGCTATAATCTGCAAAACCAATCAGACAGCACTTCACTGTACAGATGGATAATGACCTAAAGCGTATTGCAAACGCAAAAGAGTTTCTAAAGGCAGCGAAATTGGATAGTTTTAAGCTAGTAAATACAAACCAGAAGGCAGAGAGACTTACAAACAAGCAGCAGCTGAAGGGAGCTTTAGTAAAGATCTCATAGAGAATCTCAAGCGAGGAAACCGATGTGGTGTGGATTCTACCCTTCAGGTGGTCATGCATGCACATATTAAAAACAATCCTTAAATTTAAAATTATTATATTATTATTATTATTATATTTAATGAAAAATGTTTGTAAAACTCCCAAACAGTAAATGCAATGCTTTTGTTAGACACTTTGAATTAAAGCTGAAAGTCTGCACTTCAGTCACAGCTTGACTGTTTGATTTGAAATCGACTGTGGTGTACCGAGGCAAAACCACAAAGAAAAGTGTCAGTGTCCAATAAAACTTGTGGACCTAACTGTATGTGTCCACAGTGACACAGACAATACTGACAGAGGGTGGTTTAATTTAAGTGAAGGTAACTCACCTGGTTTTTATTAAGAAAATGACTTGACAGTAAAAAAAATAGATAAATTTAAAAAAGAATCAATTTTACTTTTGATGCTCAGAGTAAATTCAACCAGTAACACTTTTGAGCTTTTATATTGTTTTCACTTGTGATTTTTTGGAAAGTGAAGGATCTGAGGACTCTGTCCCCTGCAGGAGGGCAAAGAGTTCGATAGAAGACTAGGTGGAGACGATGGGGTGGAGACGAGGGCAGCACTGGTGGACACATGGAAAAGAAGTGAGTGCAAAGAGGGGAAGATAAAGTCTGAAGCTAATTATATCCACAATGGAAGAAAAACAGGAGAGACGTTGAGAATGTGAGAGCAGAGACATGTAATTATAGAGACGGGGTCATGAGAGCAGGGTGGGGTGGACCACTTCACTCTGGGGGTCTAATTCCTTGTCTCATACTGTGTGTTTGTGTTTTTGTGTGTGTGCTCGTGTGTGTGTGTGTCTTTTCCACCTGAGGGCAGAGAGACGGTCAGCACTGGATAATATCCACAGAGACTTTTAAAATTCACAAATTAGCCACCGTGCCGTCACATCTCCTGCTCTCCTGTGCGCTCATTGATCCAAACACAGTGATGTCTTTTCTTTGTTGTTCAAGTCAAGAATCAATCGATAACACAAATAATCATATTTGACAGAAGGCTTAGTCTTCGACCATCGTGTCTGTCGGGAACTTGAGTGGTCAGATAACATTTTATTTTACACTTCATTTAAGCAGGCGCAGCTCTGAAGCGCTGACCCCTTCCAGGTTTTGACCTTTTGTTGCAGTCTCTAAGAGGAATAACATGTTTGTCACATCTACTGTATGTGCTTTATCATTATGCAAACCTGAAGCTGTGCTGCTGGAATAGTAATGGCATTGTTACTGTGGTTACCACTGCTACTAATATACAGTGCAGGTGAGCTGACGGCCATCCAATCCAACTTGTGCACTACTGCTGTCATGACAACCGTTAGCATGTTCGTGTGTGAGAGTCAGTAATTACTGGCGCTTGTGATGGGGCGAAGCAGCGCATGTTCAAAGGCAGATTCTAAATATTAAAAGTTGTTTGAAACATTGAACTTAATTTCCTCCAATTTCCTCCTGCAAATGTTTAATTATTAGTGAGTCTCATTATTTTGTGTGTGTGTGTCTGTTTTAATGTGCTTTCAGACTTAGGCTCATTTGTTTAATTGCTGCATGCTGGCTTTACTTGAAATTTATGAGGTTGGACATGAGGGAAATATTAATATGTTATGCTTCAGCATATTAGGGTCTTCTACTTTTTAGCAATCATTAAAAAACAGCAAAAGGCTGCAAAAGATGATCAAATGGGTCAAATAATATAAATAATGCTGGAATCTAAATCATTAAAACATACTGTTAAAACAAATATAAATGTTATAAATTTTTATATTTTCCTCTAAACTGTAAAAGAGAAGTTTTTACTTAATAATAAATTGAAATCAGCTTCTCACTCTCTGAACTTACTGCATGCACAAGGACTTTCATCTGATTATTGTGTATGCTCATATGGAAATTCCTCTCTGCATTTAACCCATTCACTCAGTGAAGCAGTGGGCTGCCATTGGGTGCCCGGGGAGCAGCGTGTAGGGACGGTACCTTGCTCAGGGGTACCGAACCCCTGACCTTCTGATCACAGGGCCAACACTTTACCTACTGAGCTATCCCTGCCCCCTATGGTAAACAAATAGAAATATTGCATGATAACAATGATATCTGTGTAAATTATTAAATGTCTGGCAATTTAAAAAATATATAGGAAAGTAGAGCTAACATGTTGATGGGCTATAGCAGCAGAAGACCACATTGAGTCCCTCACCCATCAGCTGAGAACAAGAGACTAAGGGTTCAATTTACACATGGGCTTACTATTTAATATAACAATAAAAGATGGGAAAATATTGCCTAGTGATGAAGAGTCTCAATTTCTCCTGCAACACTCAGATTGAAGTGTCAGAACTTGGCCTGAATGACATGAAAACATGGATCCATCCTGCCTTGTATCAACAGTTCAGACTGCTGGTGGTGTAATGGCATGGGGGGATATTTTTTGGCACACTTCAGGCCCACTGGAGTGTTTTTACACCTATAGTTTGTTTACTGTGGTCTGAAGTTTGTAAACTTGTAGCTATTGCCAGTGATTTGGTTTGTTTTAACACCTAGAAAATTCCAGGTGAACCAAAATGCAAATGTATCTTGTGGTTACGCATATACCAGATATTTATCTGGGAATTGTTTCTGCCCATGTTCATCCCTTTATAACTACATGGAGGGAGCCAATCTTCTGCTGGTTGCCTCCATTAGGAAAAGGCAACATGTCACAAAGCTCAAATAATCTCAAACTGGGGTCTTGAGCATGACAATCAGTTCACTGTACTCAAATGGCCCTCACAGTAACCAAATCTCAATCCAATAGAGCTCCTTTGAGATGTGGTGGAACTGGAGATTCACATCGTGGATGTGCAGCCAATAAATGTGCAGCATCTGTGTGAAGCTGTCACATCAATATGGACCAAAATCTCTGAGGAATGTTTCCAGTACCTTGTTGAATCTATGAGATGAATAATTAAGGCTGATCTAAAGCCAACAGGGGGTCTAACCCAATACTAGCAAAGTGTACCAATGAAGTGACTTTACGATATCATATTTAGACTTGACTTTATGGGGTCTGGCTTTTATCATTAATTCCCACTTATGTTTCCTGGAAATAACTATGCATTGTCTCTAATTAAACAGAAAAGTGACTGTTTTAATTGGTATCCCTCTACTTAATTAATTCCTGTTAATTACATGCACAACCAGTCATGCTAAACATGAAAAGATGTGAAATTTTAATAAATCTGTCTGCAGGCAAACAAGCTGAACTAGCTTCCTTTTAAATTAAGTGAAATTAAGCAGAAATGTCCACAAAATTTAAATAGAACATGCCAAATAACACTCATTAACATCCCACTAATGTTATGTGAAAATGAGTAGCTGCTTCATTGAGTTACCCTGTTTTTTCTGCGATTAAACAGAAAAGCTGAGTATGCTGTGATGGCGGAAGTGAAAAAGTGCCAAGCAAAATTAAATGGACATGTGACGTGAATGTTTATTTCACTTGTAAAATGAGATTTATTATGGTAAGTGGAGGAGTGGTATTTCTTTGTTGGTGCATTTCAGTCACATTGCACTCAATTCTTTTGTCTTTTAGTCCACTTTTTTTTTCATTCAACACTTTTTTTTACAATTTGAAGATATGTATAAATAAATTAGATCCAAAGTGAATGTATACACATGAATATTTATCTGAATTAAAACCAACTTTTTTCCGGAAAAGCCCAAATAACAGCCTGCCATCCAGCAACCGTTTCTTTTCATACTGCAGACCCAAAAAATAAAGACTGTTTTTTGGCCTGTTTTTGTAGAAAAAAGCACAAAAAAAACCTGTTTGTTGTCTAAAATGATAAATGACGTGACATTTTATCTGCAACAATGCCGAATGATTTCGGGAGACAAATGAAAACACTGTATGTTGGAAAATAACATTGTCTTCCAGAGTGTGTGTCAGAACTGCGTGTGCGTGTACGTTGGCATGCGTGTGTTCGTGTGTGTGTGTGCGTGTGTGTGTGGGTGTGTGTGTGTGTGTGTGTTCTGAGGGGAAATTCCTCTCTCAGGGCTGGGAGTTCTTCCTGTCGTAGAGCTGTGTTTGTACAGCCTGGCTTTGTCGGGATATCCTACCCTGCCCATGTCTGAGAGAAAGAGAGGGAGGGAGGGATGGAGGGAGGGATGAAGGGGGCACTGATAAGGGCGAGGGAGGGTGAGAGGTGTGGAGAGTCAGGACGAGAAGCTGGAGGGAACAAATAAGAAGTGGAGCAGTGAAATGGACTGCTAAGGATGGCAAACATTTTTAAACCTTTATTTAATAGAATTTGTCATGCAATGACGTAGCATAGTCCGCTGTAATCCTCAGCTTTCCCGCTGTTAGACCGGTGTGAGGCTGCAAGGGACTGTGCGAGATGACCAGACAGCCTGCAGCCTGAGGGAAGGGCCGATCTATCATCCAGACTAATTCTGCTGTTTTGATGTTGTCTTGCTTTTGGGAAACCCCGGTTCTCTCCAGCTATGCTAGACTCAAACATCTGGACATGCGACAATCAGACAGAACATGCAGAGGTACCAGGCTCAGATGTTTCAGAGAGGCACGGTACAGTGAGTGAAAGACGGGAAGTGGTTTGGATAGAGGGACACGGAAATAGGAGCAATTCCTTAGATGGACTGAATGTAGAGGAAATCGAATATCTGCCATCTGTTCACAGGAAAACACACTGAACCACAGCAGAAACATGCACTGAGACTCTATGGACAAAATCTTTGTCTGTCTTGTTCCGATTATATTTAGGGAGGATGAGTTATGTCAAGGAGAAATACATATGAGAAGAAAACATATGAGAAGAAAAAAGAGTCTTTAATTTTTCTTTCCTCTCGGTACACAGCATAAATTAGACTGAAGGAACAAGACCAGGAAATAAATGAGTCAAGAAAATTGTATATATTTTAATTAGTCTAAATGCCTACAATGCATTTCATTATTGGCTAGGGCAAAGACATTGTTAGTTTAGACAAAGCAACACTGACAGAATAAAAGATGGACGTAGCCACGGCGACCACTGGTTTGTGAAGTCCTGTTGTAAAGACTCCTAATGAGAATTTTCATCATTGCAAGTCGTAGCGACAGAGCATACCCCAGACAATCCTTCTTTCTAAAACTTAGATTGACAAAAATGTATATAATTGGCTTCACAATATGACAACAAATGAGTAACTGAGACCATAAATTCAATAGGATTCAATTATCTGTGGAGAGAGGACCGTTTCCCGATAAACTTCTATTCTAACTTAGTGGGCAACTTAATACTATGTGGGTCACTTGTTAGGATCTAAATAACTGTAGGAGATTTTTAACGCTCTCTTGCTAAAGGCGTTGATAGTTAAACGTGCATAAATATGCTTGTTTATTTACAATGTTGCCACAACTACTTGTCAGGAGTAAGAACTGCAAAACAGGAGTGTTTGCAGTTCTTAAAGGAGAGACACTATAATTTCGTTGTACATACAATGACAATAAAACACTTTCAAATTCAAAATAACAGAAGCTAACAGAGGCTAACAGTAGCTAACGGTGACAAAAACAGCAGAATACAGATTTATTGCCACGCTAAACTCCAACCGCACAAGTAATGATGGGAAGCTAATATATTGTTAGCTAAAGCTAAATAAGTTAGAATGCTTTAAATATGATAGCAAGTCAAAACTCTTTTGAGTCAAATATCTATATTTGAGATAGTCTTGCATTTAGGACTTACTACCCTGCTTATTTTTGCTAATTACCTAGCTTTTCGCTCCTTTCTATACAATAATGGTTTACATACTCAACTAATAAGCTGAAGATTACCAGTTTGATCGCAGGAGAAGACATAAAGAGCCGAAATCCTATATAGTATAGTAGTTTAGTTTTTGTAAAGTTAAATTAAGTTTAGGAGTTGAACAGGGCAATGACTAATTAGAAGGACTATAATAAACAGGATGACATAGGGAAGGCAAGACTAATAAATCAAACTACAAGTAATCTAATAAAATTAATTCTAAGTACTAACAGAAGCTAGAATACTAATACATATATAAAACTCTGAATAAATATGGACATACAGATATCATGGTAAAGCTGATTAAAATCGGAAAATTATAATCAGTAACCTAACTGAGGCAGGGGTGCAGAAAAAAAAACAACCCAAAATCAGAATAATTTATTATGTTTATAGAAACAAGGAAAACCAAAGAACTCCCATAACAAACCCAAAGACCATTACAGTCAGGCGTCTTTCACAAACAGACACGTCAACATATTTTATTTAAGACTTTTACTATAAGAAAAACACACAGATACTCAGCTGCTACATACAAAAAAGAAGTATGTGAATGTGTGTGAGAGAGAGTGAGAGAGGAAAAGTGCAGCACAAATTCAAACTGGCAAGTGTGATGACGTACATGCAAATTTCAGATCAACAATGGCAACAGGTCAGCAAGTTCAAAGCTCATGTGCTCTGTTTTAGGATTGCTGAAAAAAAAACTTTAAATCATATTCAAAGGTAAAATCAGTCATTTTTTGAGTTTTTTTTAATAGAAAAAACTATTTTGTACTAACAAATAAATGTCGATTAATATATCACTACATCTTCTGACAAACTGATGCATTATCATAAATTTTAAAGCTAAACAATATGACAGCTAATGTTAGGATTTCATACTTTCTATCTGATAAGCAGTTTGACAGTGCTAGATCCACTTCAAATAAAGTTTCACTAACAGCTCCTTATATAGCTAACAGAGGCTAACAGCAGCTAGTGGTGGCAAAATCAATGGTCAACAGAGGCTAACAACAAGTAATAGTGGCAAAACAGCAGCTAATAGTGGCTAACAGAGTATAACAGAGGCTAACAGCAGCTACCAAGAAGCTAGTGACAAAAACAGTAGCTAACAGAAGCTAACAGCAATAAAACAGCCCCTAACAGGGGCTAACAGAGACAGGAGTGAACAGGCTAACAGGAGTGATGACTGACTAAAGCTAAGGATATCCTCAGCTCACTTCAGTATCCCTGTCATTGGACAGAAATAAGCATGACTGACTGGTATTGGAATTATTTCACATATTTTTACAGCCTCCTCCAGAGTAAAGACATGGACATTTATAGATCAGGTAAACAGCGGAGTGACAGTCTACACTCTCAGATGAATGATGGACAGAGTTGAGAACAAGCTTGAGAATCTCTGATTTTCCTGAGAAAATTCCAGGGTGATGATACACATTTTAACAGGAAAACTGAAATTTTAGCACTCTACTGTTATTAGTTTGCACAAAAAACTATGCTCTTGTGGTAAAGTCAGGTGTATTTTCAAGCTTTTTTTTAAGCCATTTTGAAATAGACATGTCCATATCGATCTATATCTATAACTTCTTCAGGTATATCATTCACAGACCAAATATCTGCTACCTTGACTTCAGGAATATGGAATTTCAGGAGTGTAGCTGAAGTTCATTATCAAATAATGTGAGCATGAATTTGCTTGAAACAAAAATAGTAGGTTAAAACTTGTAATACAGATTTCCATATATGAGGTGTACCTTATACTGCAACACTACGGTATAGTGTCACATCAGATGACTGGTCTTAAAGACATTACAGCTCTGGCTGCTTCTTTATCTTGTTAATCTGATAAACTAATATGCATTTTAACATCATCATAAATATACAGCTGTTCCAGAAGACTCCTGTAAACCAGGAGGTAGATTTGAAGTTTCTTGTAGGTCCTAACATGACGCTTCTTTGTTTAGCTGTGGGTTTCTTTGATGTTGTTGTCGTTGTTTTGGATTTTTTGCTTGATTGATTTTGCCTGTGATGACATCATAAACATGTTATATCATATATAAATCATGTAAATCATGTTAATGTTGGTCTCAGGATAACAACCCCTTTAAAATTTAGGAGATGTTTTTCTTTTTCTGTTTTTACAGACACGTACACACACACACACACACACACACACACACACACACACACACACACACACACACACACACACACACACACACACACACACGACTCACCACAAGGCTCCCAGTGTTCTTGGCCTGTCTGTCCATCAGCTCATGCAGAGCGCTGGGCTGGGAGTACTTATCATCACTATGCTGAGTGGAGGCCTTACAAAGGCGTACACACACACACACACACACATACACACACACACACATTCATGCATGCAGTTCAGTCAGCTCTTGGTATAGTCAGGGCTCCTGTAATGATTAAATGTATGGTGTGACAGCAGCCTGAGCTTAGGGAACTAAACAGATAGGCAAACAGGGTGACTAGCAGGCAGGTAGGCAGGTAGAAGGGCAACTGTATCTCCAGTTGAATATATTTAAATAGCTGCTATAATGGTGTTTACAGGTAATGTTTTTGCAATCGAGGAAAGCGTAAATCCTTATACAGCAGAAAAGTCACAGGAAGGAGGCCAGGGTAAATGGTGCAGAATGCAGGACTTCGACATAAACACCAGTAAACAGATTCCTTATCCCACGTGTTTTTAGGTTCCTGAAACACTTGGTCAAAAGAAAAATTGTTGTTTTGGTTTAGTTAAAAATTCGAAGCTTTGTTCATTTATACTTGAAGCCAGCTGAAGGCCAATTTATGGTCCCGCGTTGGTGTCTGTTTTTGTAGCTTCCCACCTACGCAGGGAGATGGATTATGGGAATTCAAACAACGTGGAGGCTCGCGTACAGTCCTTCAACAAGCAAACACCGTGTCGCCCCTGGGCGATGACGCTACGTGTAGGTCAAATGATGATTGGTTGAAAGGTTGGCTTAACCAGGAAAGCGAATTAACACAGTACACCGCAAGAAGGAGAAGCGGGAGAAACAATGGAGCACGAAGAAGCACATAGGACAAGCACAGACAGTAGCTGCAGGGGATCATTTTAATTATTTTTACACTCAGTTTCACCCACCTAAAACGAAGTTCTTTGTAACCTTTGACTTTGGTGTTTCTTGCAGCAAAGAACCAAAAACAGTGCATGCATAAAAATAGAGAATTCTGCATTTCCAGTTGTTAAACATATTTTTGACTCTGACCCCAAATAGCAGCAGATAGCCAAGCTTAGCAAAAATACAACAAACAGGGAAAACCAGTAGACATGTTTCAATTAAGGTAAAACTTAAAATTAAAGTAGAGAAATTACACGTCATGCTTTTGCAGCAGTTTGCCAACGTAAATCAATTATTGTAAGTTGCTCACAAAATGTATTTGTTAGTGCTAATTAGTTACATAAATGTAATGTATAGATGGCAAACTTGAGCTGGGAAAATAAACAAGACAGTCAGATAGACAGTTATGTGGATATCCAGTAGGCTAGGGGCATGCAGGAATGCAGACTCAGAGATAACTAGGACATTTAAGAAGACAGGTACAGAGGAAGACAGGCTGTCAAAGGGGGTAATAGAAAGAGTCTGGACAGTTAGGAAGGGAGGCAGTGAAGCTTTGAGGCACAGCAAAGAAACCGACGCATCTCCTTTTCAAAATGAATTCTCGTGAAAAGAAATAATATTTCATCCTGCCCCATCCATCCACCTTTAATCTGGACAAAAGGTGCTCTGTATGTGGGCAGGTAATCAGGCAAGCAGGTTGATAGGCAGGAAGACAGACAAGCTGTGAGGCAGGAGAAGAGAATTTGTGCCTTGCATGATAATATATTCATTCATCCCCCACTCTGATAATGTTCACAGCATGCTTGGGTTGATTCATTCATCACAGCCTACTGGGGGCCTTTTTACGTTATTTGTTAAAAAGCTTTGCTTTTCTAAACCTGTTAAGGTTTGCTGACTGGATTATTCTGGAGGTGAATGCTTCTGGGCTTGTGAAGGTGGGTAAGGCTATAGTGCGTGTTTTTGAACTAGTGTCTTGTTTGTGTAGGTATGCACTCTTGCATAAATTGGTGTGTGTTGAGACTGAGAAATGTGCAGTGAAGCTTATTTTGGTCTCCAAGTTTGGTTTGATTGGGCAGTGCAGCATCTGCATACAGAAACGCTGTATCTTTTGATCTGCTCCCATCCTCAGCTAATCTTGGACCTTCTCATTTGTTTCTCTGATGATTTTCGGTACTTTCTGTGGGATCTGTTTAACTTCATCCCAATGACCAAGAAATTTTCTGTCTATTGATTATGGTATTATACAGCAGTTGAACCCTTGATTATTTAATTGGGTTTGGAATCAGAGTGAGGAGTCATGGCTACGCGCCGAGCTCCTCTGAAGAGAATTTGATGAGTCAACACTGGTCAGGCTTCATCACAGAGAATTATTTCTGTTTCTGGTAGATTGTTACAATCTGCGCGTTTTCTCAATATCAAATCTTGTTTGCATAAAGGCTTTTAACTGCTCTCAGCTGGTTGACAGGTAGGAAAAACACAAGACAGCTAATTCATTAGTCAACCACTTCAGTTTCTCTCTCCCTCGTGTCTTTTTTCCTTCTGTGGGTTTTTGTCATGGTACATGTGAGCTAAGCCTGGATGGATGAGATATCCTAATTTTACCTAGTCTAGTAATGCTAGCCTGGTAACTAGATAGGAACACTGGGTGGAAGGTGATGCTGTGTAGACGCACTACCTGTTAATCATTTACAAACTTTGGGAGGGTTTTACTGATGAAATAAAGGTTTTTTTAATAACTTCTTCCTTAAGTAAATTATTTTTGTGTTTTTTAAAAAAAATTCAAATTTATCACAGAAAGTTATGTCTTATTAGCCGGTTCCCACCTTTTAAATGTGTATTGAAGGGTTTATGGTACTGGGAATTAGAAAACATTTTAGAAGATTATTGTTTTGATTCCTCCTTGGCTGACTTATTCCAAAAGCTAGTTTTGCTCTTGTCTGAGTGTTTTCACACAGGAAATCCACGGCTTTGCTACCTGGTTTTCATCTTGAGAGTTTACACTGCAAAATTACATTACATTACATCACCACCCATGACAACAAAGAAATCAAACAGCAAGAAAAGGCAGTGTGATGAGTCTGTGGAGGTGTGGCTCTGACCTAGATAAGATTGGGAGTTTGGAGCATTGAGCTGATCCCGTGGTGTAGGCCTATTGTTGTCATTCAGTCTGTACCTGACTTTGATCTCCATCCTTCCCCCGTGCTGCACTGGATTTGCTTCTCTGTTCAGTCCTGTGAGGTGCAGTCATCCAGGGCCAGTTGAATCCCCTCTAGCAGACTGGTTGATTGTTGCAGACTCTATCTAGAACAAACAGCTTTTCATGCAGCCAGCTGATAAGATGGGACATGGTGGTGTGTTCACTCTGGCGCCGCTGCAAGCGTCATTTGTTTCACACATTAACAGGTGAAGGACTTAGTGTGTGCTTACAAGTATGACGGTGTATGTGAGTGTGTACTTTGCGTTAGTCAAGCTATGTAACCCTGGCTGACCCACACTGTGGTAATTTAACAGTCACAGATAGCACAAACCCTGTGAAGAATGAGGATGTGGTTACCAGTAATTGCCTTTGCTTAAGTATATTGCCATATGCTTTATATCCACACTGGTTCATGTGCTTCTTACACACACATGACACCATTGACATAAGTATGCACAAATATAATCATGTGAGCTCAGGACCCCGTGACAGCTGAGCAATTAAATGACAGGCTTAAATACATCCCATAGGAGAATTCAGTATTTATGGCTACTGTAAAGCGTGCTTCAAGCCGCACGTTTAGAGTAACATTATACGTATGCGATGCAGTTGCGCTTGCCATTTTAGCACCACTTAATATTTGTGATATTTAAAATGATACAACTCGCATCTCATCCATCCATAATGTAACCTGCTCACACTGTCTGTCTTTTAATGCTTGAATAGTTAATATTTTATTCTGGTTCTGATTACAGAGGTCAGAGCACTGCAGAGTTTCAGTTATTTTCACTTCCACTTTACATCAGCATCTTTCACTTCACACCAGGCTTGTTCAGGGCAATTGTCTGTAAGAAGCTGCCTACACGACCTTAATTACCTGGGGAGGCTGTATTTCTTACCTCCACTACTTGCATAATAAGGCATGACTGTCTGTTTGAGTGCTCTCGTTTCCTGTCCCACCCTGGAGGCATTCAGATAGTTATTCCATCCTCACGGTGATTTCCATGCCTGTAACTCTGGGCTAATTACTTATAGTAAATACTGCCTGGGTTGTGACTACAGCGTCAACTGGAGCGATGAGCACAGGGGAGGTACTTTTCATTAATTAATTGTTATTTGGAATCCTCTGTGAATGATTGGAGTCAGTTTGACACAACACAGGAAGAGAGGCGCTATTTTTATCCAAAGTACCTTACTGGATAGCAACAAAGTGGATTTTTGAGCATGTCTGAATCAGTTGCAGCCACACAGGGGTACTGTGTAAACTTTAGATAGGTGCTAAGATTTAGTGGCTAAGCTTCAGTCAATTTAGGATAACCCGGTGTCTCTTACTCTTTTCTGACTGAGCAATTTCTCATCTGCTTTTCATCCTTAATTCCTCGTGCCACTATACTGAGATTAAATAAAGATTGTGGTTGGGGGAAATATTGATTTTAGTGGCTAGAATGTTAGCCGATTCTCAAGAGCTTTTTATAGCCATTAGCAATGGTTATTCGTTCCCTGGGATGCATTGTGTTACATCTGACGAGAGTGTAGAAGCGGATGGCGAGATTGTAATCAATAGAAGCATTAATACTGTTTGCCCTTTGTGCTTTTCCTCCTCACACGGATGACCGCTGTCTTCCTCTTTTCGGTGAAACCACTGCTATCATGAGTTCAGCTCATGGGTCAAATATGCTGCAGTTACCATACGATGTGCTCATAAGAGTGCACCAATAAAACTGTAGTGGAAAGGTTAGTCATAGGAAACAGCTTGCTGACTACTATAGGCCTGCCAAATGCCTCAAGTAAACAGAGCTAAAAGGAGATATTATTCACAGTGGGACCTAATGAGGAGTTGAATGTAGAAAAAAGGGGGGGACCTGACAAGTGTAGAGGCTTTGGTTACCCTTTTAACTGATAACTATCTCTCAAATGGACAGAGAGAGGAGCACACCTGTATTGCAGACATTTGTATAAGAGAACAAATGGTGTATTTTATTACCTGGCAGATGATGGAACTTTATCCGCCTCTGAGAGGTTTTAAGGTGGAGTTTGATGAACAAATATGTGTGAGCCATAACAAGCTTTTGACAAGCTTTTATGAGATTATGACCGTTATCTGGAAATTCTTGAAGACCTCCATAAAATAATATACACAGTCAGGCTCAAGCATGCAGGTACGTGCACAGAGGTATCCAAAGAAACACGATTTGCCTCAAGTTAAAGGCATGCGATTCGATGGGCTGGGTTACCTGTCTGGTATCTGCTATCCAGGTTTTGGGCTGGATTCTGTGTATCAAGTGACGGTGGGTCAGACATGCACTGGGAGTCAGATGACTTTGTGGCCAGATGAAGATCTGATCCATGAGAAGGTGGATTCTCCGACTCAGGTTTTCTTTGTTTTCCTAGTGTCAGGTGCCTGCTGGAGACCACAATTTAATGATGAAAGAAGGAGTCAGCTGGGATGTATGAGCTTAAACCAAAATAATTAATGGGCTAATCTATTAGGCAAGCCACTAAAAATTAATTAACAACTACAGTGATAGTCACCCCAGTTAGACTCCACTGGCCACTCATAGTACAGTGGTGTTATATAAAATATAATCAATCTAATGTTTTAGTCAGAGAGAGAGAGAGAGAGAGAGAGAGAGAGAGATACAAGCAAATCTCTCACACTTAACACAAATGCTAGATCTCTCTGGCTTGATTGTTTTTGGCAGCATCATTTCCTACAACTCAACTGGGAGCGCTAAAACAAGGTATGGTACAATATTGCTGCATAATATAACACTTTGTCACACCATCTGCTGTTTCCAATTTCTTTGAATTACAATATGTTCATGAATACGAACATCAGAGTGAGGCCAAACTAAGAACACCGAGTCACGGTTTGTAACAGCGTGACTATTTTTGCAATTACAATTTTTGGCAGTGTGGTGAATTTAGCATTTTTTCCCCTCTTTGTGATGTGGAGAAAAGACATGTCACTGTGATGTGAGTAGATCTGATTGCAGGGTGTGCTCTGTGTTTCCTGTTGAATCATATTATAAATGTGGTTTGCAACGTTCGAGCAGAGAAGAACATTAAGTGTTCACTTGAGCCCATCTGATTGTGCTCCTGCCCACCCACCCTGCAGCCTGAGGATGTAAACTATAAGCTGTAGTGGTGGATCACAAAGAGCCATTCAACAAAACTTCCTCCCCTAACCAGATCAAATATATAGATAAGACAAACAAACTCGTGTCGGGTGCCCAACCAATTCATCTGATATTTCCCCCGTCTCCGTTTCAGTCAGTATGACTGCTCTTGAATGTAGCAGGTTTGTTGTCTTAGCCTTTAAGGTGTAGAGATGCACAGGAAAGTATCAGGTCACGAGAAAAACCGATCTACCTGCCTGCAGGTAGATCGCAAGTACAGTTCGTCCTTGTACACATACAGATATTTTGGCCAGGTAAAACAAGCCAGGAAAATTTAATGACACCTTTCATAGCAAGTGCCGTACAGGAGTTGCATTGCAGTGCAATCAGACAATGAAAACCGACACGTTTCAGTTTCATTCGTTTTTGTTGCTGTTGCTGTCTGCCTTGTTTGTGTCTCTTAAGCTACTGTCATTGGCTCACGTTAGCGGCTCCGTTCTTGCTATTTACTCTCTACAAACCTGTTGTCAGTACAACGCAAACTGTTGTGCATAAGGAATTTTCTCCAAGAAAAAGTCAGACTTCCACCAAGCTGTGGTAAACTGCAGTTTAAATTAGATCTGTGTTGTAGTGTGAACTTTTCTATTTTAGTTTGAAAATATCGAAAAATGAGAAGAACGTTTTCATCCTTCTTAAAGATGTCAGTTGTTGACATACTGTACTCTTTGTGTGAGGAGGAGGTGAATGAGGGGAAGAGAAATAGATCTGTCTTTGCTGGAGGTTGGCTTCTCAAGTGCACAGTATGGCACTCTCATAGTTGAAAGCGTGTGCATGTTTTTGTGTGAACATGTGTGCAAGTGTGTGTACATCAAAGTTTTCATTTCATGTTCCGTGTTCTCTGTACTTATGCCCACACCCTGCTGTGAGCTTGTGTGTACTTTACGTGTGCGTGTGAGTGTGTGTGTGAGTGAGCGTCTTTGCTGCTGACCCCTCATGAGCTGAATATTGCAATGCTGGGAAGGCAGAGCCAGGCAGACCAGGCTAGAGCACCAGAGGCGAAACAGGGCAGACAGCCTGCACACAGACCCTTCTTTATACCCCATTAATAACACAATTCTACGAAGGACAGCCTGAGGCCACAGAAGGTCTGTCAAGGTAGTTCATTGTGCGGTAGGAAGTGAGTTGTTCATATGGTAATAGCTGCTGAAGCGGGTCCCTTCAAAGCCCGTTTGTTTTACTGAAAGTTGTAGTCACTCACTGAGTGGGACTGGATGGAATGTGACAGGGTGCACTGCTGTTTAGTTACTGTAGCTTAATTGACCCTGAGAAAGGCGAGCGAAGGCGGAGGGGGAGGGCGGAGGAGGCTGGGAGAAGACTGAGTGCAGAAAGGAACAGAGGAAGAGGGAGGAGAAAGAAACGGACAGGGCAATAGGGGGCAAAAACTGAGAACAGATAGAGAAAGGGAAAAAAATGAAAAGAAACAGAGAAGAAGAGAAAGAAAGAGAGAATGCTACTTCTGCCATAATGAAGCTCTCCAATGGAATCTGTTTAGTCGACAGGAAAAGTCTTATTGGTGAACGCGCAAGTCCCTTTTTCTAATGAGCCGGCTTGTCTAGAATCATCATCTTTCTAATTATATACTTCATTCTTATTTATGGTTCCATTTATGGTTTGTCTATTTATCGGATGCTGATCCGCTGTTTCATTTTCTGGGTCAGGGAAAAGCTGAGTCTTGTCTTTTCTCATTAGGCTACATTAAGGAAACGGTCCAAAAGATGCTGTGCCCCTGCAGGGAAGCGTATGTGAACGTTTTTGCAAAACAGCAATATCGTCACCAATGCGAGATAATGCTAATGTCTACACCAGAAGTGAGAAAAGCCTTTATGTCTTCGAGTGGAAACTTGGCTCACACACAGCAATCAATAGTAAGAAAAGTAGAAAGAACAAAAAAGTATAAAAACAACAGTTGATGCAATATATATACACATATATATATCTAGAGAGACAGAGCGTGAGAAGTACAGTGCTGCATGAGTAAAGTGCTGTTAGAGACACTGTGGTTCAAACAAGAGTGAAGATATGCTGCAAACTGCCATCCAGTTAACAGGTAAAAACATTCTGACCACAAATGGTCTCCTCAATTTATCTTCTTCAGCTGAGGAAACCATTAATGACCAAAACATTGTAACTTTAAAGCAGAGCTGAGAACAAAAGAGGGTGAACATCTGCGGTGGATGTACACATGTGTGCCTGTGCCACCGGATAATTCTCAAAGTGGTAATGGCCCATATCAGATAACTTCAGATTTTCTTTTTTTAAAAAAATCTGGAGTCATTAAAGTTCTTTTTAAAAAAGAAATAATGTTCATACCATATGTGTTAATCTTATCCTAATGTCTGCTCAGTTTGGGCTTTAGAACTGTTGTCCCTTCAGAAGAGGAGTCTTTAATAATACTTACTTAATGTCAAACTATGTGTCTTGCAAAAAAAAAGACTTAAACTGTGTGTGTGTCTGTGTGTGCGTGCATGCACGCGTGCGTGGATGTTTGACTGTTTGACATTTGCCTGAAGCCATTACTAGGTAGGTCTAATCTGACAGATATGATGGATGATTACTCAGACACAGCACACATGCTCTAACAGAATACACACGAACCTGTTGTGCATGAGCTACATTGCCACCTTTCTTTCTGGTTTTATACTCAAAACTCTAATTAGTAAAATAAAATAAAAAATATTGGCCAAAGCTCCAGACAGAGACAGAAAAAGTCAGAAAAACGCTCCTGTCCCACTTTTCTATCTCGTCTGTATGAAATCTCTCTTCTGTTTCTACTCTCCGGAGGTCATGAGCTAATCAAAAATGTACAGACCTCGGCAGACCTTGGTCAGCCTCTCCATTATTTGGGTTAAAGCTGAGCTCCAATCGGTAGAACTATTTTAAGGCATCGGCTGCTGCTCGCCCTGTACTTCCTATCTCTCTCTGTGGAAACACGGAGTCATTGATCTATTGCCTAGCAGCCCTCCTGCACTCCCCCACCTCTCAGTGAGAACCCACAAAGCAGCTTTCACCTTCAGATGGCATACCGGCTATACTGTAAGGTAATAAAATACCATTTTGGAAGAAGACCAGGTGAAAATGCTTTAAGTGACACCGTCGCCTTTACATCACAACAACCTGAGCCTCAGCAGAGGTTTCTGTTTTGTGTTTGGTACACAGCGACTGTGAATTGTAATTCATAAATTACAGACTTTGAGACACTTGCCCTGTGTAACATTTGAGAATATAAAAGTATTCCTCAGGTATGGGAACTGAAACAAAGATAAAATGCTGCCTGACTCTCCAGCCAAGCATTAAATAGTCTGGCGGAGCACTATTGCTGATGATGAACAAAGAGCCCATGCGCCTCACTTGGAGAGCAGATATTTCTCTGTTTCTGTTTTGCTGTTGTTCAGAGGGGAGCCTATTTATTTATTTATTTTTTATTAAATGACTTTTTGGAGTGGATCATTTAACTGAAGCATGGCCTTGTACATTTTTTTATTCAATAAACCTCTAAAGCACGTAAGATTTAAACTTCTTTCTATGGAAAATGTATGATGCAATTTCATGATGTTTTAGGAAAGACTGCTACAGTGTCACTTAAGAGGATTTCAGAAAAATATCATCATTATGGTTCTGTTCATAACTAGCATTATTATGGGTCTTGGAGGATTCAGTCACCGGTGGACAGCTCTAAGTAAGCTGCAGGCATAAATGCATGCAGGATGTATTAAGGATGCAGTGAAATCCGATTGCTCAGGCCAGGTGTAAGGTGTCCTGAATCAGGTCTGAGCAACCTGGTCTTTCATTTTTAACTGGGAATGCTGACAACACATCCTCTTATGCCTCAATAAACATATATCAAATAACAGAACATACTGATTTTATGTTGCAGTTAAGTAACGTAAGTGAACCTATGTGTCTATATATTTTGTTACAGTGGATTGTGTGGATTGTCTTATTTTAACTGACTGGAGCTAGTCTAAATGATAATTTCAGGTAACAGGTCTTTCCTAAGTGTGGCTATATAGTATGTATAGACACATATTAGCTGAAAAAGAGAGCTTGGGTAACAAACAGCTACTTGAAGTCTTGTGCACAAGGCTCTCTTCTTGCAAACAGCTCAGCCAAGACGCATGTAAATGCATGACCACAGCCTATCACAATAATGCCTGACAGTCGGGACTTTTTTTGCCTTATTTTTAAAGAGCTATTTGATCAGATGGGAGGTCGCAGTAAAAGCTTAACCTGTCTTGGCTTGTCAGTACTCAGTTCATTGGACAGGAGGATGAGCAGCAGGAGAAAGGATTGCTGGAGAAAACTCATGTCCATAAATATCTCACATTCATCCTCCTCTTTTGCTCCGGTCTCTCTCTGTTTCTCTCTTCTTTTGTGTTATGTTCTCTTAGCTCTCTGCCAATGGCCAGTCTAAAAAAGGTGAGAACAGAAAATGGCACGTTTAAATCTGTGCGTGTATGTATGCGTGTGTGTGTGTGTGTGTGTTAATTAGACTGTCTGCTTGCTTCTCGGGTGCCTTATCTCTTAGAGAAAAAGTCAATGCATTCAAACTGTTTTTCAAAGGGATGAGGAGATGAATGTTAGCGTAGTTAAAAGGTGTGGGCTTTTAAATTCAGACAAAAATCTCTTGAGTCTGTGTCTGAGTAATTTTTGTATCTAGATAATTTTGACTTACAATTTTGACTCATGAAAGCCTTTATTTCATCTATAAGCAGGAAGAAATTAGCCTTTTCCTGCAAATTAAGGCTCCTCTTAAAAGCTAACCCATCTCCGATAAGCACTTGAGGCAGGGGCTCGTAACAGTGATAATGCAACTATTGAGACATCTCGTCACTGTGACTTGTGTTACGGTTCACCAGCAGTGACTGTGTTCATTCAAAGGTTCACCCTGC
>VUQG01004538.1:0-12409 GCA_015106755.1 Etia nguti
CTCCACATGGACACCCACATGTGGTACTTACCAACATATAAAGATAACAAGCGGTCTGACAAGGTTAAGCGCAAACTGACTTCAACCGCACTTATTTAGACAAAATCTTCCTGACATCTAACACACTACAGAAATTAAGGCTTTTTTTAAACCAGCTTTTTATAGAGATAAAGATGAAGGGCATTGTGCGAGACAGCAGGGGAGGAGTAAAATTGCAATAATTAATTAGTCTGTGTGTCAGACCAGCCAAGGATATTAAATTCCATCAAGATCTTTACACTTCTTGATTCATCTCTTGACTCACAAATAATCCCCCAATTGTGTAGCATGTACACGCTATTCATACTAATTCACCATCAATGAGTGCCATGTGCTATAAAGCACAATTCACTAATAAAAGACAATGCAAATATTAATACATTTATAACTGCAAACTTTGATTTTAAATTTTTGTAGTCACTTTTTTAAAAATACTTTTCCAATCCTATAAAGCAGAAAGAAGGCTTTCTTTATTCCAAATCTAGTATGGGACTCGGTTGGATTTCTGGGAGGATGGAGGTGGTGAGAAAAGTAGAAAATGGTCAATTTAAGGCTGAGAAATCGAGTGGTCATCTAATCCAAACAGATACCTGGCTTGATAAGTTGTTGTTTTTTTTGTTTTTTTCCACAACAGGCTTCAAGCACTGCCGTGAAGGTGCTAAAAGGTTAAAGAAAGAAGACAAAGCAACAGCTGGGTACCACCTCAGTGATTCCCTATAGAGTCCTGGAGGATACCTTCAGTCGCAGACTATTTTCACTCCTGATTACAGAGTTTCAAATCAGCCACTAACACATACAGCAATCCACTTCCTCTGGCTAACTCGAAGACTCAGCTGTCGTGTTCACTAAACGCAACACGGCGAGCCATGCTGCGCTTTTTACTGAATGCAGTAAACAATCTTTCCATGCAAACAAGATGTTTACCAGACAGCGCTTCTGCTCGATAAATCACCGAATCTATACGCGCTCATGTCACAATGGCAGCAAACCAAAAATTTTTACACAGAGTGTGTGAAAGCTTGTCAGGGTGAATGTGCATCTCCTGGTGGGAGGTGAGATTACTGAGGAGAGACATGGTGCAGCAGGCTGCCAAAGTAAAGATTTATACAGAGCAGTTGCAGCTGCAGAAACTGACATTGGACGACATGGGATGCATGATAAATCATGGTGGACAGGGGGCACTAGACTCAAGAAGCAGGAAAACACTCTGAACAGGCTGAGGGGGATGTGTCGATCAGGGACTCTACTTCTATGTCTCTTACATAAAAGATGATAAATAAAACATTTATATATATATATTTTTTTTAAAAAGCTCTATGATGATTTTTACACAAAGATTACATTAAAATAACATATGAAGACAAATTCATTGTCTTCCCTGCTTTCAAAGAGTACAGTAGGCTGTGGGCCTGTTAACCGTCACAAACGAGGGATGCCCCTCGTTCCGCATGTTGAGTATCAGAGGGCCTGAGGGGCCAGGGGTCCATCCTTTTTTTCTTTTTCTTTTTTTTTTTTTTACTTTTATGGGAAGCGGTTTAGCACTTGGGAGGTGAAGGACGGAGTCGCTGGCCCCTCCATCACTCGTTGCAATAAATGGATGCAATCTGTATCCATGTAAAGCACTGGCTGTTTTTAAATTCCACCTCTTTTATCCAAATGAATGATGGACCCTGGTACAGTGCACTGTGGAGCAATATTAATATACATCAGAGGCCTGCACCCCTCACTAAATCAGAGAACCACCAGCATTTGTTATTTAAATGACAAACAGCAGCTGCAGGAGTGGCGCACACAGAGGGGACGCGAAAAGAAAAGGTGGACAAACCAATTCAGATTTCAATCCGGCAAAGACAAAAAGCCCCGAGCCATCAGTCTAATGAAAAAAGGCAGCTCCACTGGTCTAAGCACACACGCGACGCTGACTTCTCAGAGTGTAAGGCAACTGTGACAATGGAAAACACAGCTCATGAGTAAATAAGTAAACATAGTCAAATGTAAAAGGAGGTATAGATGTAGAGATGAGGACAAGATTATTACCCCCCCCCAATGAAATTAAAAGTTTGTCAAAATGCTTTTCCAACAAGTGAGGGATTTCGGGGCATTTCTTAACATACTAGGTTCCTTTAGAAACCATTACACACAAAAACAGAATTATTTCAGAAATAAAAGCTGAAAAACTGACCATTTATTGAGCCGTAGCACAAATGACTCCTATGCAATGATGCACTTTTTAATGCTCACACCTTGTAAAGTCAAGTTAAAGCTGAAGCATTCAGAGACTCTAAAGTAACTCTACAAACTAACATGATTTTACATTTTAAAGGACTATTTTTAATAAATGGCTGAAAATCTGCAGCAGACACTAACTGCACGAAGTATAGAAACCATAGACATCGAAAATGCTGTGTTTCCTCCATTGAGATGTTCTGCTTTGCTTCTTGTTTGTGGGTCTCTCAGCATTCACGTCTGTATTTAAATCTCTAGTTCTCACCTCTTACATGCAATCTTGTCACCGCACTTTCCTTGTAGTACCGAAAGTACTTTTTGCTGGTGCAACATGTTAATAAATCTGACCCTTGGAATCAACCTCAGATCTTTTATCTACTTAAGGTGTCATGAAAAAAAGAAGGCAACATGCGCCTCATTAGATCATGAAACAACTCGGTAATTGTACAAATACTCTGAAAGCGTCTGAAAATGAGAGACCATGTATGAAAATAGATACCTGTGGTATCAATTTCAAAATCCAGCATCATCTTGTTCTCAAGTGATCACATTCAGAAGATTTTCAGAAAATTTTACTTTGACCTTGAAGATTCGAAGTCATCCAGAGTATTTAGTAAATGCACCTGTGGTATCAACTTGAAAATCCTAGTTGATTTCCAGAAATCTTGACCTGTAACCTTAAACTTGAGGCCAAGGTCACTGAGATCCAAACTCGTCTGACATTTTTAGGAGCTACTTTTATTGTATTTGGAGCTCCTACGTCGCCTCATTCTTGAGTTATCACATTTACAAACTTAGGTGTCCACACCCCCCACTCACCCGCCCCGTGGCGTGATGACTATACCCCATCAAGCCTTTTACAGCTGAGGGGTAAAAATGGCTTTAATTCCTATACAGGAAATGCAACACTTCTGTTAACCCCCTTGACTTAAAGCTAAAAGTCTGCACTTCAAAAATAAAAAAATCATTTTGGAACTGGAGGAAAAGTGGTGGCATCGATTAAGTAATTAGGGTTCATTATTGAGGTACAGTGAGATCTAAGTAGCTTTACTAGCAGCATGGCTAAAAAAACAAACAAAACACAAAGCTATAAGGTTTTTGCAAGTCAAACATGATACTTTTATCTCATTCTCTGAGATGTGTCACGTGCTAAACTGGGGTGGAGAGTGTTACCTGATGAAGTGATGGACACAGCTTCAGTTTCCCTCCGCTTCCTCACGTCTCCTGTGAACAGCAGTCCCGAAGTGAAATTAGTCTGTCTGAGCGGGACACAGAGAGAGGGGGGAAAAAAATGAAAAAACAACACATTACTCACAATATTATGATGCAGCTCCAACCTAGAATAAACACATAAACATGAAGAAATTTAATAGTTTCGCAAAAGTCGATAAATGCAAGCGCTGCACATTTGCAAACGCTGCAGCTTCGCGTTTTACCTCAATACAACTTTGCCGTGTGTTAATTTTTCTTCATTAATTTATATTTTCACAAGAATAATGTGAGATGCTGGGGTGCGAGCGCCCGAGTCATCGTAGAGTTCACATAAACAAATTACACCTGCTCTGTGCCTCCTGTGTGTCATATGTCAGGGGCCCTGAAATAGGAAAAGCTCCCCCATGAGCTTAATAGCCCTGACTTCTGAGATGTAAAGTTAAGGTCAAGGTCTGTTCCATCACAAGGGGGTTGGCAGCAGCTGATGTGATCAGTGCAGTGCGCGTGTTTGTGTAGAGCAGAGAGCGCAGGGTGTTGGAGAGGACAAGTGATCTCTGATAAGAGACGCTGACAGACTTAAATATTTGAGCTAATTTAGCACCATAAAGAATGATAAGCATCTTTTATGAAAATGCGGATAAAAATGTAAAAATGAATTCATAGCAGACAGCTCAACAACAAGGACTCATAAAGAAAAGATCTCTCTTCTTTTTTAGCTGGTCCAAACCAAGACTGCAGGCTACCTAAAGCTCACAACCCTAACAGGCACATGCTACAATGAGGCCCCGTCAGACCAGCTTTTTAACTGCGGCGTGTTCCATGACCTCAGCACCCATAAATCACATGACGGGTGTGCAGGCGCTGGGCGTTGAGAGCTGTGCGGGGCATGCTTTGAGCGAAGTCTCTATGTTGTATAATCAATAGATATAAAAATAAATGGCCTGACCGTTATTCTCTCCCTGCTACCCCTCTCTAATAAAATCCCAGTAATGCATATTTCATTTACTTTTATACTTATTGATTACCTGTACTCCAGTTAGTAAATCACGCGCCTATCGATCCCTCAATCGTACCTCTGTCGGACAGCACATAACCAGCCATTTGCGCCCCTGATAAAGAGCTCAGGCATTGAACTCCTCACAGTAAATCTTTGCAAACTAACTTTTTAATTCTAAAATCGATCCACATTTAAACGTCGCATTATTTCACAAGGCACGCCCGCGGTATTAAAAGTAATACCCTGATGCATTTGGTCTTAATGTGTGGTGGTCCATCCCTCCATCTCTTTTCTCCTCGCGCTGAGGCCGAGACATGTTGCCCCCCTCCTCGCCCGTCCGCCCACCCACCCCGGCGGTACAGAGCGCTAAGAAGCAGAGTCACTCCGAGACCGCCAGGGGCCCAGTGAGCCACTCAGCACAATACTAATCAAACATGAGAATACCATCAGCTGCCTCATTAACCAAGGAAAAACACTACCATTCATCTCAGAGCAGAAACCAAAGGCTTTGTATAAGCATTTTACATGGCTCACTGCAAAACCGAGAGAAATGCTTAAAAAAAAAGCACAAAAGTGTTATTATTTAACATCTGTTTCTTCATCAGCTTTAACAGCTTGACAGATGACGGCCTACATTTACTGAAAGTGTAATGAGAAAGCAAAGATTGACTCAGAGGCAATGAGCAAAGAGAAAACAAGTACAAAGTAACAGAGATGGTCAGCAACTACTAAATTCTACCACAAGGACACTGAGGGGGAAAAAAAGTATCTAAAATAGATTTTTTTTTCAGGTCACATGAGACACTTTTAAATGCAGTGCAGTCTCTAAGGGTGCGGGGTAAAACAGCACTGACACAGGGTCAATTGTAATTTTGGCGCCCACATCCAAAAGCAAATATATCAATTAAAAATAATAAATCAAAAGAGGAGTGAAAGGCCTCTGTTACAAAATAGCCATCTATTTTCATTAGGGTACATGGCGCTTCAGGTGTGAGCAGGATCTCAAGATTAATAGAGGTATTCAAATGAATCAGAAAGGATTAGGGTCTCCAGGGAACATAATCAATAGCTCCAAATCAATAATCAATAGGCCACTCACACCAATATACTAACTGCTGACACTGTGATCTCACAATTAAAATGAAAACTGGGATAGGGATGGCATAAGACTATGATTTATCTCACAGCACAAGTGTCATTTAGGAATAAATAAGTCAATAGATAAAAGCTGCTGCCGCCTGGCTCAGGTGGGAGATGGTTGTGCATTTTAACGCGCCCACCAGCTCAGAGCATTACAGCCAAAATCCCACAAAGCATTGCGCCCATTCACGCGCAGATGCGAGGATAAATGGCATGCAACCTTACGCAGCCTTTATCACTTAATATCAAATGTGTGATTGCTGCCGTTGGCTTGCGTAGAACAAAAATCACAATATCATCCCGACAATACAGCACAAGATTAAATGCTCAAACTCTGGCCACGGAGAATTCACTTTTCTCTCAAGGGTGTCTGAAAACAAAGAAAAGTCACGTGTACGGTATGGGGGCTCAGCGCTGGAAACTTATAACACAGGTGAGAGTTACAAAACAAATTATGCGAATCAGAAACTGACGGTTTGTCTAAAGTTTGTCGAGAACGGCCACGAGCGACAGCTCTCATTGTCATGCCGAACAACATTTCTAACTGTTTGTATGCGAGAGCGTTGTGGAGAAAGTCAAAAGTATCCAAATGGGTGCAATGTGAGCAAAGCTGGGTCATCGGGACAAAGCTGCCATCTCACTGGAGAGCGGAATTGAGCAGCTTGGGGAGATGGATTCAGCTCGTGCCGTCCAATGGGACACATCAGAAGCCCCTCTCGTCAATCCCCCTCTCTCCCTCATTCATTTGGGAGTATGATTTATACTTTTTGAAGTGAAGGGTCTTGAATCCCACTATAAAGGAATTAAGAGGTCTCCCCTGAGTCTGTCATTCAAATGAGAGCATGGCAGGGATATGAGGGCTTTTTAATAGAGAGAAATTAGTATTCACAATGCCTTAAACTAGAATCTGAAGGAACCTTTCAGGTGGAGAAGAAAGGGCCAGTTTAGAAAAGAAAGCCTTAAGAAGTCGGGGGCTTTTCATAGCAGTCGTGTTTTTGCCCCTCATCAAGGAGCCACGGAGCGCTCTGTGAAATAACCCAAGAGAGCGGGAGGAAAGGAGCGCGTGTGAAACAAAATTAAGAATGCGCCATAAATAGGCAGAGTGAAAACAATACAATGAGGAGTCCCACAGTCTCGAAGCCAAGAGGGCTGCTCGGCTTCTCAGTAGTCCCCCATGCAGATCCAACAGTTTCAGGGATGACTGGGAGCAATGTGATGCTTTGACAAACATCTCCCGGATAAACCTTTTTAAATATTTCTGTGCAGTCCCAGAAATGCCAGCATATTAATCTGCATTACAACTATGTCAACACGTAGCATTTCTCCATTTGCAAACGCTGACCTTGAAAACTAGCGATTTAAAGTGACGCAGAGCACCACCTGCTTGTTATTCTAAGTTTAGCTTAGACTTTAGGCCAAAACAGGCAATGTTTTGTTTGGGCTTAAACTTGAATATTATTTCTCACCTTAATAGTTCATTACTTTTCCCTAATTTTATGAAAATTGCTTTTTTGGGGGGGGAGAACAGATGCCACGTTTCTGAAGTTTACTGCAAAGAACTGCACACCCCATCTGTTTGGGGTTTACGCAGTACAACTCCTCCAAATACATTTCCTGTACTTAGGCGGGGTTTTTAATCATATACATAAACGTCATCAAAATAATGTTAGTTACCAGAATTTCATTTCATTTGCCAAAAAAGTATCTATTGCAAAGCGTAAAAGGAAAAAAAGCCCACCTAAACAGTAAGCAATATTTCTCCAGGATTTCTGAAGGACATTGGCTGCTTTTTCACTCATTGTCAGTCCAGTCCTTCTACCTGACTATTTTCAAAGGAATGTTTTTTTGCTAGTTAAGCCACTTAATACTGTCCTGTGAATCATTCAAGCATAAAAATGCACCTATTTGAACAGATGAACCATTTTTTTTGTCTACACGTAACAGACAACTTAGCAAAGAACCCATTTCAAATTTTTTCTTTAGGCACTTTGTTATAAACAGCCTTTTGTAAAAACACATAATTTTTCCTATTTCTGTAGCCAATTCTATGAAAAATGCCAAAGATAACACAGTTTGACAGAAATTGTATATTTGCACTAGTAAGTTGATTCTATCAGCCAAAAACAGCATGATGTGCAGTGTGTCCTTCGAAAAATTGAGGAAACTGTGGGAGACAAAAGAAGGAATGCCAGGCCTAAAAAAACAAACTATATAGATACAAATCCTAAGACATGTAGTGTTGGGGAGCGTATTAAAAGTGATGGAATTATGAATGCAAAAAAGATTTTGAGCCACCACACAAAAAAAGCGTTTGAAAATCTGGAAAAGCGTTTGATTGACAACAGCTTAATTTTTCAGCTTGACAATGATTCCAAACACACTTAAATCCAGTTAACGAATACTTGGATAGAAAAACTATCAGTCATGGATTGGCCTCCCCAGAGCCCAGACCTCAACATTCTTGAAGCAGTTTGGGCTCATCTTGGCAGAGAAGAGAACAAAAGGCAGCCAACATCTAAAGAAGAGCTTTGAATGTCCTTCAAGAAGCCTGGAGAACTATTCCTGAAGACTACTTAAAGTAGTCAAAAATTGACTTTGAAGCTTGTTAGAATTGTACAGACTGTTTTTACCTTATATACTGTATTTTCATAAAGTTTCAATAAATCTCTACGACCATTTTCAATTTTCCAGAAAAATATAACAAAATGAGGAATGGCTCAAGTGCTTTACGTAGTAATATATTTGAAGAATATATGTAAACACAGTAGTTACAGTATGTGTACCTCTGTGTGTACTATATTTCACTGCCAATAGGTTGCATGAAGCATCGAATGAAGATTAAATTTCCCTCTAGAGTAGTTACAATGTGAATATTGCAGCTTTGAAACATGAAATGAATTCAGTGATTTGTCAGGCACAAGAAGGAAAACGGTTGCTTCCTGACACACACACACAGCACTCATTGTCATTTAAATGAGGAAGGAGAAGGTTTACACACACAGTCTCATCTTAACAAAAATCACTCCAGTTAACCAAGGACTACGCTCTGTAACAGATTCACTTAAGTGAGCTGGCCATTGACTTCCCCATCAATATATTGAGCTCTGATTAAAAGGACTGAATGGTGCAGGCGTGTGAATAGCATCAACTACCGGTTTCTGAAGACCGAGGAGGAACATCTGAGATGGGGACTCTCTGACACCATGTCAATAGGACACACTGGTAATGGGCACAAAGGGTTCATCTGTAAAATTGAAAGAATCCATAGTATTTAGAATATGCAGTTTAATTTTTTTTTTAAACCATAATAAAGCTTGAAAAATGTGTTATTCTCGCACACCTGGCTTCGGTCTCGTTTTCCAACAGAAGGCAACCAAAAGCTAGAGGAGATAAAGAAAAAAATGATCATGGAAACAAATACAGTTGATGTCTAAGAGTTGTGTTTCTAAGATAGTTTTAAATACTTTCTTACTCTCTTTGGTAAGGATCCTGGGAGAAGTGTCTCAGTCGCTCTACAAACACTGGCACGCTGCTGGCCTGTGAAAAACAAAGACGTACAATAAGAAACAAAACACGAAAACTGTCCAACTGTAATTATTGAAGAGGGAAATTCAAGCTTTCTTTAACCTTGCTGGGAGGCCGCCTCCTATCCCTCCTGACGCAGCATGCAGCAGAGCCAGCTAGTCGTTTAAGACGTGAATGATACCCTGCAACAGCACAAAAAAACCCAACACTGTATAGTTTAGCAAAAACATGAATAAACGAAAAACTCTGAATTGGTTACACTAACAATATAATCAAAAATTATGACTTTGTAGCATTCTTATTTTTTTAAACAAGCAAAAGAATTTATAGGACAACTGAAGTGTCTTCTGTAAGCCAAGGTAGTGATTTGAGGACCAACGGTATATTTTCGAGGTACCAGTCAAATATTCAACAGCGCTTTAATGCACAGTGATAAAGGTGCAGACTCAAGTGTTTCCAAAACTAATAATATATCTAGAAGACAGAATCGTTCATTGCAACCTCGGTCAGAGAGTCGTGCAGGTTGCAGAAAGGCGGCTGAGGAATGGTTGTCCTCGAGGGGAAGCTGGCTGTCAGAGTCCCAGCTGGGCAGCAGGCCAGCCACACCCGTCCCAACTCCACAATCCCCCTCGAAGAACCAGTCACTCTGCTCGTCATCACCTGCACAGAGGGGAAGGGAAGATCTTCCATCAGTTAGCAAATCACGCTTACAATTATGAAGATTGTCAAGCAATTTGTTGAAAACAGGAGATAAATATTAGACACAAGCTACAATATCTCAAATTTAACGCTGTGTTGATGTTTGAGAGAAGCTAAGTCACTGCACATTCTTAGCATCCTACAAGCTGCGGGGTGAACTACTCCTTTAACTACGCATTACCAGACAACACCGGGCTTTTCCCCAGACGGTGAGCTCTTCTCAGACCTGTCACTCAGCAAAGCGTACACAGGAACCATGCCTCTCACATTCAAGGTGTAGTGACAACTGTTAAATCAGAGGCCGCCTGGCCCCACCACAGCTAATGAGATTAGCAAAGGCTTCGGCGCTCATTAACACGACATGACAACGTCTTATTAGAGTCGCCTGGGTGCCCAGCAACTGGCCCATTGTATCTAAACCTCCCTTTCTAGCCCCAGCATTCCCTCAGAGTCGAGCAGGGTATTGTCCAAATCTGACATCTCATCATCGTTCTATGTGTGACACCCCAAAAGCAATCAGCTGTTTACCTGCTAGTTTGAATGCATTTTAATAATACATATTTGTCTCTTAATACCTTGTCTTCCTTCATCATTGGTGAACAGACCAGGGTCACTGCTGCATGTGCTGCTGGTTTCCCTGCAAAGAAAAAAAAATATCATGTGTGAATGATTCCCATTGAAACTCTTTTTTTAATATCAATATCAATAAAAATCTGAGGATTGGGAACTCCACTTTGATTTGTCACCTCATAGATTCTTTAGGTCAGGCAATGCTATAGCATCTGAAAAGTGAACAATGAAAATCAAAAAAATGACTCTCTCCTGTAATGTCAGTATCTAACATGCAACATTCAATAATATAAATAATGAAGAAGTCTGGATCTAGAGGTCGACATAAATGGAAATGACACAAAAAGACAGAGCGTGCTGTGTTCTCCCTTGTTGTGATAGCAAACACAAAGGCATCAGGAGAGACTCTGATCGAAGCCACTGAGTGACATGAACAATCTAATTGAATATCCTCCGCTGTCAGCTCCAATCTAATCTGGCCTGCGTTGTGGAGGATGACAGGAGAGCGAAACGCTTTCCCCTGTCCGCCCCTCCCTCTGGGTGTGCCCCACACGCGGAGCGACCCACAGACGTGCCGCTTCGACAACTGGCCGACATCTGCTGTGTGGGCTGCCTCTGCTCAGACCGCTTCGTTGCCGGTCCTCCCCACATCCTCGGGGCAACCCCTGTTACGCTCCCTCCACACCCTCTGTGCCCCCTGCCCCTCACCCAAATAACTGTGGCTTTTCTTTCTTTTTCACACTTCATCCTCCTCGAACTGGGACCTCCAGACAGTTCAAGGTCAGAGAAAGAGGATGAGGAAGGAGCAGTAAGAGATGAGAAAAAAAAGCCATCTTTTTTCTGCCATTGTTTTTAAATACATGTAGCACATGGGTTTATTGAATAACTACACACTGAATACCAGTAAGCCTTGATGACTGGTTTCTAACACACACACACCAATTTCCCACATCCACAGAACTAATTGTTTTAATTGGCATATGTTTGACCACTTTTTCAAAGGAAATACATATATTGACATATATTTGATATATCATCATCAGGTTGAGTGCCACACACTGGTTTATCATTTTAATTAGTCAAATTGGTATTCATGCAACTTTTTGAAAGAAAAGGCGCTTAATTCTCTTGACCAGCTTGCATTTTGCTTCCTGTTTATCATCTCTGACCTTGCTTGTAGGAGAGAGCTGGAGGGTCGGATATGCGCTGATATGGTGCTTTGCCATATTGCAGAGGCCTGTCAGTGATGACAGGATCAGGAAAATGTCCATCCAGCCTGCTTGCTTGCCTGTCTCCCTAGCCAGATGGTCCTGCAGCTTCTTCCCTAACATCCACAGAAAGCAGATGTGAGAGGGAACAGGCCTCTCCAGAGAATCTGGAAGATGTCTGCCCTAACCCAGCAGTCCTAAACCGTCCCTCCCCTTCAACCTTCTCTCCTCACCGATTCCCCCGGCCTCTCCTCAGCTGTAGCCCACCTCTGGACATATCAGCTGGCATCTGGAGCACACAACACTCCAACATCAGAGGAGGACACTGCCTCAAGCTCTACAACAGCCAACACCTGCATTTTTTTCCTCCTTCTTTGCTCCGCTCTATTACCTTTCACAGGAACTTTTCAGGTTGTTGTTTCCCATTTTCGAGTAAGAAATCAGTTTTGCTTCTTATTGCAGGGATTTTGTGCAAAGTTTGAAAAAGAATCACAGGTATAAACAATTAATTAGAGACTCCCATTAAGTATTTATCCGTATTAAAGGTGTAATGTGATGTCGCTTGGAGCAGCATAGGGCTGATGTGAGACCGTTTCCATTAAGTACTCCCTAATTAATGTTATAAATAATTGAGGCCCCCCATTTTTCTTGGGACCAAAAGAAACACCTCTTCTTTCTTCAGCAGTGACCTTTGTCGAGAGAAGTTGACAAACGTTTTGGGCAAACTTGGTTTCGTCTCGCTGCATGCAGCAAGAAAATCCTTCCATGAAACTGCAGTTTATCTGATCAAATG
>VUQG01004538.1:16621-27527 GCA_015106755.1 Etia nguti
CTAGAGGTTTATATGAAACAACAGAAACGTCCGATGTGCTTTGATGTGCTCCTCCTGAAGTCGCTCATTTTTTGAAAATAGGAATATATCGACCATCTGGGTTTTTCTAATTGATTATCACCATCTTCACTCGCTGGCCAGGTTATTAGCCACACATGTTAAATCTCTTGTTACTGCAAATATGTAATCAGCCAATCACACAGCAACAGTTCAGTGCATTTAAGCATGTAGACGTATTCCTGTTGAAGTTTTAACTGAGCATCAGAATGGGTAAGAAAAGTGAGTTTAGTGAGTAATGGGTTATGATGCCAGAGGAGAATGGGTAGACTGACTTTGAGCTGATAAAAAAGCAACAGAAACTTTAAATAACTACTCATTACAACCAAAATGTGTAGAAGAGCATCTCTGAATGAATCTGCAGAAGCCACACTGGATGACACTGCTGTCAGCTAAGAACAG
Organism: Etia nguti; assembly: GCA_015106755.1. NCBI lineage: Eukaryota > Metazoa > Chordata > Actinopteri > Cichliformes > Cichlidae > Etia > Etia nguti. Next base: position 17,081 of record VUQG01004538.1, read on the forward strand.
GATACTAAGACTACAGTTCATACAAGGTCACCAAAATTGAAAAGTAGAAAATTGGAAAAATGTTGTCCTGTCTCATGATTCCCCATTTTTCCTGCAACATTTGAAATCAAATCAAACATTCAGACCACTGCTTCTGGTGGTGTAATGGTGTGGAGGATATTTTCTTGGCACACTTTTGGGGCCCTCATTGTTTAAACACCACAGCCCACCTGGATATTGTTGCTGAACACATCCATCCCTTTCTGACCACACTGTACCCACCCTCTGATGGTGACTTCCAGCAGGATATGTGCCATGTCCCAAAGCTCAAATCATCTCAAACAGGTTTCTTGAACATGACCATGACTTCACTGCACCCGGATCTTAATCCACTAGGGCGCCTTTGGGATGTGTTGGAACGGGAGATTCACATCACAAAATCTACAGTATCTGTATGATGCTATCATGTCAACACGCACCAAAATCTTTGAGGAATATTTCCAACACCTTGGTGAACCTGTGCCATGAAGAATTAAGGCAGTTTTGAAAACAAAAGGGTGTCCAATCCAGTACTACCAAGATGTTCCTAATAAAGTGCCCAGTGAGTGTAAAAATATTCAAGGCATAAAGAAAAGAAACCAACAAAAACAACATGTCACTGCCATTGTTCCCTTTTTATTTCATATATTTCTACTCTTGTAGAAATACTGTAATTATCTAATCATTAGTGGTGCAGTGGGCATTTTGCTAGGACAGCTGGGGTCCACCTGTCTCCCTGCAAATCAATACAAAGTTCCTTTCTTTCTTTATGGGCGGGTTCTCTTATGGTTTGAGGAAGACACAAATGATGTGCTAAAGCCTGCACAGTCACAAGAGCATCATTAAATTACCAAATATGGGACTATCTACTGAAAGAATGGTTTGTGGCTTCATTTGGAGAATGAGTAGCAAAGTGAAACTGCTCCAGAGGGACTTAATAATGCACTTACATATGTTTCTTGTAATTTGTCACCTGTTTGTGTATCAGTAGCATTATGAACTATACCTTCCCAACCGTCTCAGGCATGATGACTAAGGTCCATTTCAGTAGACCTAAGTAGCCACGTAGCATCATAACCCCCTTTTTTAAGACATGGGACAAAAAACAAACAAACAAAGAAAACCACCCCCTCTACGCAACAATCACAAAGTAAATCTGCAATAGCTTTAGCGCAATAAAACATCACTAGGTTGATTTTTTTTCCCCCTTTAAGTCTAGCAGCATGAATTCGTGGTGGGCTCATCATCACCGGAATTGCTCCTTGTTTGATTGCAGCGGTGTAGAAAGCGCTGCATTTACGAGTATTTGCGGGTCATCATCGGCTTAAAAGAAAAGAAAAACGATTGACATCACGTTTTATTAGCAGTAAAGAAAACCGTGAAGCTGTGCAACATCAGTGCAGCACAACAACAGCTCAGGCTGGCTGTAGTATCCGCACGCTCCGCTCAGCCTGTGTTACATAACAACAGCTCACACGTGAGCTCAGCACAAGGACAGCCACACATCTCTGTCTTCACTGCTGACAACAAACCAAGCGGTTTACACGCGCTCAACACAACAGCTGCCTCACGGACACGGTGTGCGCGGATCTATTTGGATGTTATTTAACGCCAGGGAGAAGACACCCCTCTGCGTTTCGAGCACTCACCAGTCGCAGCTTGTCTTGTTTTGTTTTCAGCACAGCTGGGACACCAGACGCACTTCCGCCCTGCAGTCCAGCCAATCGGGTGGCTCCGCCTCGCTGTGACTCCTCCAAACAAAAAACCCCCCAAAAAAACAGTGCGCCACTGCACAGTGCTGCTGAAATACAGCCTGCAAGGCAGATAACATCAGCGTCTGATCACCATGGCATCACTTCAGGAAACCGACGGAGTGCTGGTGTGAAAGATAATGTCAGTCAAATATGACTTTGAAAATGTGCAAGTTTTCTTCCATCAGGGTTTACAAAAGGTTGTGGGGGTAGGAAAAGGGGGACTGCATGCTGACGGTCACAAAAGACAATTAGAATGAGCCTATGCTTATTTAGTTCGTGAAGTACCAGAGAAAGTCCCATTCAGTTTAGATCATGTTTGTTTTTCATAGACTAAATGTAAAAACTGCATCTTGTATGTTTTGTGTATTAAAGAAATAGCTCTGCGTTAACATCAGACCACCTCTCAGCATTAGCAGGTTGTCTCACACAAACATACTCCACTCGTGTTTTGCTGGGATTTAGTAACTTTGGCTGGATACCTTTGCTTCCACTGTACAGAATTCTGAGGTTTTAGAAAGTATGGATTTTTTGCTTTGCTAAACACTGCTAATGCACTGTTTTTCTGTACTAACCTAAAATGAAACTTGAAATTGTGCACCCATGAGTTGGATAAACAGTGCAAAAGTCTTAAGAAGCCCTTATTTCTTTGTAGTTTTCTTCCAAGTAGCCAGACTTTTTTGTCATTTTTTGAAGTGGTCTTAAACATTTGTTCTTCAAGCTTTCAGAATGTCTTTCAAAGTTTTTCTTTGGACATCGGCTGATTTTTCACTCATTTTCAATACAGTCCTTGTACCACGTTGTTAAGAAAAAAAATCCACCAGAGACCTGACACAGGACCTGAGAGATGCATCTGGCCCTCAGGATGAAAGTGTCTGATTGGCAACAGCTTCATTTTGCAGCATGACAGTGATCCCAAACACACTTCCATTGCAGTAAAAGCATACATGGACAGAAAAACACACAATTACAACACTATCAGTCATGGCTTATATACTGTATTTCCATTTATGCTTGCAGCTTTTCAGTTAATCTCTGCACCCATTTCCCAAAATAAAGAAACAAGGGATGGGTCAAGACTTTTGCACAGCGCCGTATAATATTAGCATTAACCAAAGTTAACTTCATAAGTGTGTTACCTAAATCTGAAGTCAGCAATGCAAATACGCCAACAGTGAGAGTTGACTTTGATTGAATGAGGAGAAATATTGGATCAAATAGTAAACTGGGGGGAAAAAAAACATTTTTCTTCCTATTTTTTCATCTCAAAAGGTGAAAAATCCTCCTAAAAAATGCCTGAAGGAGACTTTTTAAAGCATCCATCCATTTTCTTAACTGCTTGCCCAGCTTAGGTTTGCGGTGGTGAGTGGGTAAGTGGGGGTGCTCAAGGCAGAAAAACCCCAGCTGATGAAGAGGTTCAAACCAGGAATCTCCTTGCTGTTAGGTGACACTGCACCACTGTTCTGCTCTTTTCTCAAGCATATCTAACACTATGTGAAGGCTTGAGGTATTATTAGTAACTGGTTTGCACTGTGTTGTGAGTATGCAATTTACTCACTCTCTTTTTAAGACACTGTTGTTTTGGATTGCACTGTTAGACCTCACAGTGCATTGCGGGGCAGTATGTCATATAGCTGTTCAGTGGAAAATGATCTGTCACACAGTTTGAGTTAAAAAAAAAAAAAAAATCAAAGAGCTTTATATTTGCTGCATGGCTGTTGTTGAATTGCACAAGCTTCTACAACCGCTCCCAGCTGCGTTGATCCATAAAATAATTGCATACATCGAAACATGCATATACTGTGCATGTATCAATGTTACATTTGTCCAATTTCTTCAAACCAAAATCCCAAACCATGTTAAATTTGTAATTACTGTAGTTCCAGATGTCAGATTACAGTCATTCTCTTGCCGCCACACTTTTTAAAACAATAGTGGACTAATAAGTGTTTTATGATTGAAGCTCACTGTAATGATGTTTTCTCAATGCTAGTGTTGTTGCTGAATGAACCAAAAAAAAAAAAAAGAAAGTAATTTACCATTTCTTTCATCTATCAGATGAAGGCAGCTCAAATAATAAAAAAGAAAAGTCAGTGAAAATGAGTACAAAAGCCATTTAATCGCTCTCATCTTCCTCTTAATAACTGCAAATTTCCCCTTGGGCCCATGGGAGAGGGCCTGTCTGTGCCGCTGCCACCTTATCTGTCGCCTCCATATTTCAGCATGCTGAGCGGCTCCCTCAGTACCCAGCCCCCGGCCTCCTCTCATTGGGCCTGTGGGGAAGCTGGGCTCCTGGGCCCGCCATTGTTCTGGCCTGGGAGGAAAGTCCGGAGAGAGCCCTGAAAGCTGGAGTGTGGGAATATTAAAAAAGAAAGAAAGGAAAAAAAAAAAACTTTAGCCACTGCTTCATTAAGTGGCACCCTTTCACAAGCAAACATATCAGAAACAGCCCCCTTTCAGAGGCAGTAATTAGCAATTTGGAAACCTTGCCCCCTCAGGATATACTGTTTCAATTTAGTCAGCAGCTTTGGATTCTTAGGCACTTAATATTCATTGTTTCTGCCTTCTTCCCAATTTCTCGACGTACATTGTCTAGTCTTTCACTGGCGATAAAGTGTTTTATCTGTCGTGTAATTCTTCTTTTGAATGAGCTCTCTGCAAGAGAAGTTAATTTTTATAAATAATTTTCTAAGGGATTTGCAGAGAATGTGAGGGATGCGATAGCAAAGTGCTCTTCACAAAGTGCCAAAGTGAATATCATATGGAGTTTGGAGGCTTCATTCATTAACTGTTGCAATAAATAAGGGGACAGGGAAAATTCCTGCAATTTCCTCTGATGAAGTTACATCTTGATGGGTCAATGCACGCGTTGGTGAAAACAAAAAAAAAAAAAAGTTTGCTACATCTGAAGCCCAACATCGACTCTGCAAGGAACAATGTGACACTAAAAGTACAGAATTATGAGCTGTTATTATTAATAAACTGCTCTGTGTTGTATCAACCCTCTTCAAAGATTTAATAGCAAATGTTTTGCAAACTGCTTATTAAGCCAAACCACACATCACACCTCAGGGGTAGCAGACTGACACTTATCTTTGTCTCCGTGGAGCCTTTGTTTCAAAATGTTACCACTTCCATTCATTTTCAATCAGCATTGTCTAATAGAAATAATTGATTTTTTTTTTTTTTTTTTTTGCCTCTTCTTGGCAAATGAAAAACACTTGTGATTAAACACTTTGTCTCCAAATCTAAATTCCAAGATCCCCATCAACACTTGAGAAAAATAGGCAACTCATTAAAGCAACAAAAAAAAAGAAGAAAAAAGAAGTAGCTAAGATGTGAAAAGAGGAGACAGGGAATGAAATAATGAATGGAGTCCGAGCGAGCTATCTTTCCCAGGCAGAGCGCCACTAGGGATGCAAACTCTCAGCCACCAGAAATGAGCTACCTATCTGTGAAAAGAGTGACTGCTCCATCCTATTTGATTTGGCTCTCCTATCATCTCTTAAGAAGATGTCAGCCTTGCTTCTTCTATTGCTCTGAGCCTTTATCAACCCGGAGACGATTTCCCGGGGAAAAAGAAGAAAAAAAAAAGAAAGAGGGGAAGAGTAAGTAGGGGGAGAGACACATTTCAGTGCCTTTCAGGGAGCAACACTAAAGAATAAGTGTTATGCGATAAAAAGGAGGTTGTTAAATAGATCTGTCTATTTGTATGGTAATAATGATCGCTTAAAGACTCGGGTCTCCGTGACTTGTAGAACAAGGAAACAAATCTGTATTCAGGTATTGTGTTAACATGACTCTCCCAACGACCTTGTGAAACTTTCATACAGTAAAAAATGAGTTGGATTTGAGTTTTTTCCCCCCTTCTGTTTGTATCATTCTTTTCTCTGTCCTTTTAGAGAGGAGGAGGGGTTACAGAGCTGAACGCCATCTTCGTCAGAGCTGTTTTAGACAGATCTGTGAACGATTTGAATAGTTCTCTAACAGATCTGTCTCTCTTTAAAAAAAACTAATCTTACGAGGATGTCTCTTAATATGTTTTGATCATTGTTATGTGGCATCTTTTTCATGGCTGAAAAATATTTAACTGCAAGTAAAAGCAGACTTTTAAGTTACAGATGAGGACAGATACATTTCCTTCCCCTATGAAATATAATTTCTTTGTCAAAAGGAATGAAGCCAGGGATTTTCAACATTTCTATAAATACTAATTTTTATTTTAAAAAGAATAAATTAATTCTATTTGAACAAAGTAACAGAATTATTTCAGAAGAAAATTAAATACCAGGGTCAAAATTATTAGCCCCCTGAAAAACTGATCTTTTAACTGTGCAGTTATTCACTTTAACTTTGTAATCCTCCAACCTTGTAAAAGTTAAAACTCAGGTTACGTTCCAATTTACACACATAAAGACTTCAGCAATGCTTTGAGCTGTCACTCGAGAAAGCATCGTGCCAAAAACAAAAATCAGTTTAGACTTGAGAAAAAGAATTACTGATGTCTACAAAGCAGGAGATGGATATACAGAGTTATCACAGCATTTCCAAGTGTCAAGAGCTGAAGCGAGAAGCATTACCAAGAAATTCAAAGAGAGCCACACAGTACAGAAAACGCCTGGAAAGAATACTATGAGATGTGTCTACAGACCCCAGAAAAACTGTCAAGACATGAGTGAATGACTTAGGCAAGTCGGGAATTGCAGAATTCTTCTGCAGAAGAGACACTTTTAAGCCACACTGAAATATGCTGAGGACAACCTGCAGAAAGATTATGGATACTGGAAGCTCATCCTTTGGCCACAGAGATGCTGCTTATGTTTGGAGAAATAAGGAAGAGGCCTCCAGCACAAAGGTCAGCGTCCCCACAGTGAAACACAGTGGAGGGAGTATTATGTTGCGGGGATGCTTCGGAGTGTTTATGGAAGGGGGATCCGATCAGGGTGGAAGGATGTGTGAAGAAATGTGAAGATTTCGTCTCATCTTCCAACATGACGACAATGACCCAAAAACATACGTCACTCCAGCTGAAGAACTACCTCCAGAAGACAGAAGTGAATGTGACTGACTGACCTGCTAGCTCTTCATTCTGTCTTTAAGTGCTTTCTAACTGTCATATACACTTCAGGGGATGCACTGGGGGCAATTAGGTGTTCAGACTCCATTTAAACTTTATAAAGGTTTTTAAATGGATTATTGTGGGTGTGGCCAATTTAACTTTCAGGTGGAAGTTAACGCAGGTGGCTGTAGCCAGTAGCTGTCTCCTTGGCTTCACATCTACTAATTGGAGTCACTGATCTGAACCCATCGCCCATTTTTACGACGCCGCTGCCTTTTGAGCATTTTTTATGCAATTATCAAGCCAATAATGCAGGATGTTGCAGTTAGATGCATCAACAGTCTGTGGTACAGTTTTGGTGAGTGAATATCTAGTAACTTATGTGTTTCACTGATTTCTTTAGCACTAATTAGCAGGTATCTGTGTCCATGTAATACATTCTAAATGCAACTTGCTAACAACGCTTCCTAGCATTCGCCTGTAAATGAACAGCCACTCCAAATATGCTAACTTCTGGCTCCGTAAACAATAAATGGGTGACAGCACTGTTGCAGACCATCTGTAAGTGAATGTAATTTAATTATTAGAGCATAAACATTGCATACACTGTAAAATATTGCACATTTAAATTTTGCCTACCTTCTAGACTGGTTACAAAGTCCCCAACAAAAGCCTAATTTAACCACATTGAAAGCACAGTGCTGAGGGCTGAATGTAAATAAGCCAACCCCATGGTCTCTCATTAAGATTCAATACCTCCAGTTTTCTATCCTCAAATGACATATGCCGTTAACAACACTATCTAAAAAGCTGGCTCATAAACCTCAGGAGCACGGTTTTGTTGACAAGCAAATCAAACACTCTGTTGTTTGTTGTGCTGTGTACCTGGAGACCCGTTTGTACATTGTCTGAACTGCATCAGTGCCACAGGTAGCCATGTCAGTCTGCTTTACATGTTTGACATTTCAATTTAGCAGGTGAGCAGGTGAAGCTGAGCCAGTAAGTTGATCTTTTTTCACCTCCCAGGAGGGGAGGAGGGAAATCAGTGTGGTTCTAATATTGAGATCTTCTGATTTGTCTATTACAGAGGAATTAGTAGAAATAATTACAACCAGCAGTTCTGAAGATAAATCTAAACTTTCCTTAAGACTTTAATGTTTTGCTGATATTATTTCATAAAATAAAAATAAAAATTCAGTTGACACCCTTTTTACATGCTTACGTGCTTTAAGTGTGAAAAAATATACCTGTTTTTATTTTTATATAGGAGTAGTTAGTAGTCTTACAGATGAGTGTCTGATAGATTTCATATCAGTAAAACAAAGTTAACACTACTATAAGCTAAATAAGGAGAAATCTGAGATTATCTGAAATTATCTTGACTATTTTTAAGTGGAATATTTGATTAGAACCCACCATGATCATTTCTTTGTTGCCTTTAGGTGTGAGGCACAGCTGGAGCTATTTGTTCTGTAATGTACCCGTTTTTGCTTTTCCCCCATTTCTCTGACTTATATTGTGAAATTAAAAAACTGAACCAACCTTCAGTGCATTTTCTTTATTCATTTGCTTCTAAAAAAAACCTCGTAATGTTTAAAAAAAATAATAGAAAATAAAACAAAAGAATGTAACCAGGATACATGAGCACTATTTAAGGGTTATAGAAAGAATCCTTAAATATCGCACCAATTTACAAAATCACAACTGTGGGCCTTTTTGTGCTCATCTCTCACAAATGTATTGCTCTCCACGACGCCTGCCGCCGAACAGAGGAGTAAGAGAAGGAGGAGGATTACTCAGACTACATGAAGCTCTCCAGGCCCAGTGCGGAAAGCACTAGCAGTGGATTGATTAGCCCGTGCAGTTCGGCTGATTAATCAGGGCCTGTTAAGTGGAAACGAGCACCATTTATGGCTGATTATCTTCCCAGAAGGCAAAACCTTAAGGTGCAAACCACAGTGGAACTTTTTAACCTCCATTTAAGCCTTTAAGAATTTCTCTTTATTTCAGTAATCATAATCCTCGTTACATGCCTGGTTTCATTTAATTTCACATTTTTTGTGTGTGAATATAATACAGCTAGTCAAACTTTTTTTTTCCCCAGCTCCACAGGATACACAAGAGAAGCAACTTTTTTTCTTCCCTTCATCACTTTAGTCCAAGAAAACTGAAGCTGTTCAGTATTTAATCCAGTTTCACTGAGACGCAAAAGACTGAACAAGACTGCAGCTTAAAAACAACTAACAACTATTTATCTAGGGTCCAGTTTATTTAGGTGAATATAGGGAATAAGTAATAAGTTTGCACAATATTTTTCTTGTATTTCCTTTTCTCTGTTGCGTTACAAGGTAATTTTATTACTGATTTTACAGTGGCCTTCTATACTGTGTGAAAACACTGTACCAAAGTTTCATCGTGGGCTCCAGCACAAACTGAAACACTTTAACTACTGCACGCTGTGCTTCAGTAACAGTGAATGAACGACTTTATGCAAAGTGTCTGTGACCTTTTACATTCAAGTGAGCTTGATATTATAGTAATGCTGACACTTCCAAATTGGAAAGTGAACACCTATCACCCAGAGGACAGTTGCAATCACCCTTTTCATCTTCTACAGTTCATTCTCAATGGAGCTAGACCACAGCGTGTGACGCAGAACTTCAACTTTCTACTCCCTCACTATTGTAAGATTTTCTAATGCACACTGCATTAATGTGGGTGTTTCAGTCAAACATATCTGTGCTGCACCACAAGGAACATTTTCCCAGAGATTTCTCTTCATAAACGCTGCAAAAGGACAAATGTGGCAGTGGCAGGATCCTCGTCTCAGAAGCCGAACCTTTAACGCTCGCGCCACACATCATGCTTCTGTCCAGGCTTGCAGCCCACATTCAGCTCTAGAGTGGCCTTCCACAGCCTGGTCACCCGTTTCCATTTATCTGCTGGGATAACTATAAAAATCTGTCAGGAGGCAGGGTGGGTTTTTTCGCTCAGCTCAGCTCAGCCCGGCTGGCAGATTGAGAGCCCCCTGTAATGCACAAGTCTGTTTTTATTATTCTTGCTGAGGGAACACTATTTCATCAAGTGCATGATTCCACAGAAGAGAGGAGATAGCCCCGGCCCAGCTATATTTCTTCCAATCAAACATTCCAAGGGGAAAAATGAGTGGGTGCCATCAAATCCCAGAATAATGCTGCCAGATTTTATGTAAAAAGAAGGACTGATGGACAAATACAGGAAGGCAAGACAAGTTTAATGACGTGTGTTCAGGAGCTGAGATTGGAAAACTGACAGAGAAAAGAGGCCTCTTTGCTGGAATATAAATTGTTGTGTGCTGTAAAAAGGCTTTTATCTGGAGTGAATATGGGACGTAATACACAGGTCAGGGTTAAGTCATTTTCTCCGGCAAGTTAAGCGAATAATGAAGGCGAGCCCGCGCGGAGAGGAGCACTGCTACTGCCAGTTTGTCTTCATTTATTATGCCAAATCTCATGATTTTGGCGTTGGCGCGGTGAGTGCTCTGGCGCGCACCGGTGGACGACATATCGCTTAATTTACACAAGGTAATGAAAGCTGGGAATGGGAGGACAAAACAATTTACCTGCTGACACGGGAAGAA